>NW_026469726.1:0-12601 GCF_026875155.1 Cherax quadricarinatus
ACTTTACAGTCACCGTTAGATGTTTAACTACTAACCTGAGAGCCACCGAGGTAGTCCGCTAAATTTGCTAAGGTTGATGTTGCAAGAGATGCGCAGATCACTAGTAGGAGCGTGGAATGCATCTAGAGTTTTAAAATAGATCAGGTTAAATGAATGTTTTAGTACTGACACGAATAGTGATTAAAGTTTCAATTGCGTTCGTAGACTGGTGTAGGTGAATATAGCAGTGAAGTAATACATTATGTTAAAGCTTGCGTACTGTAATAAAGGGGGGGGGGAGAGCAGTAAATAGGATGATTATATAGAGCATGTGGTGGGGAGGGGAATGGAAGAAGCTTAATTCAGGAAACTGGGACAGATCCCATTCCTTGGGTCAAAAGGACTTAATGTTTGTGTGGTACGGCCTACTATTAATAATGGTTGAAGCTCGGCTATAACGTCGGCTGCTCGTCCAAGTTATAGACGAGCGTGTGACTACGAGGCAGTGAAGGTTTCCATCACTGCTAGTGGGCAACTAGGGTTGTATTGATTGGTACCAAAGTTTAGTCGGTCTTGCAGGTGGAACGTTCCGGCAGCAAGAAAGTTCCTTAATTTGTCATTTTTAAGGACCAAGTATGACCAGTTTAAAGTTCATAGCTACAGGAACCAAACTGTTGCATTATTACAGGGCTGCGTTAGGTTGTAGTGATTAACTTTAAAGATGTGGCAAGATTGAAGAGCAGAGAAATTCGAAGAAATTTAAGTTTTCTAGTCGACCTTGGAAAAGTAGAGACTTGCCACAATGTAGAGTTTTAATGACTGCTGCATGTGGCAGACGAATCTGTGTAGATGTATTTTGAATTTAAGCAGCAAGATGTATAGTAATATGCATGAAGTAGAAGATTAAGTTTTACTTTCAATGTTACTGAAGTTACATTGAACGAGCAATAAATATTATTGTATGGTAACCAGGTAATTGTCAGTTTTTCATGGATCCCTCCATTAGGAAGTTATTTAAGGAGGGAAGACTAGTCTGTTCTTATATAGTTTATTAAATATTAAAGAGTCGCCGGTATTTTCCCGGCCCGAGCCTTTTCCAAGTGGTGGCCCGGCCTTGGCTCCCTCTTTAGAGGGTGTCTGAGACCTAAGTATCTCATGGGAGGAGGCACAAATACCTCATCTTTGGGACCAATTGTCCCCAGGCCTTGCCACAAGCTAGGCCTCTCTGGTCTGTCATTCCCGCCCCAAGGGGGCTAATGGGAATGACAGTCTTGCGAGCTGTGAGCTCCGGCACCTACCCTACAAGGGTTAGGCATGGTATCGATATTATATAGTGGAATTTAAGGAGTTACTCTCAAAGTAACTCCTTTTGAAAGTTATTAGTGGGGAAAAATATGTTATTTGAGTTAAAATGTTTTATTAAAATTGACCGTTTACCTGTGGTAGAGGAAGCAAAGTTAAAAAGTCTGTTCTCCAGCAAGCCTATCAGGCGATTCACGACATTGGAAAGTGAGGTTACAGTAGAGGTAAACGAAGTGTACTCGGTATGTCAGGGGGTGCTATATTTTGCAGTTTGGACCAGTTTAGTACGAGGTATGAAGGGTGAAACATTTTTTACTGGAGTTAAAGTACACAACTTATGGACTTGTGCTGGTTGGTAAGAAAAATACTAGGAAGAGAAAAATGTACAAGTAAATGGTGAATGGAGTTTCACCAAGAAAGTCAGAGTTACCCAAAGCGAAGAAAATTATTTCAGCGCTTTTTATTCGATGTACATCGAGGTCTTTCAGAGACTAATGTAAACTTCTTTCCAAGCACGAACTTCCCACCATTAGGACAGTTATGATTATCGTTATCTCGTGTTCAAAAGTATTTTTGGAATCTAGAGAATTTGTTCACGAGGCAAGTGAATTTAAAGTTCCTTTTTATACACTTTAAAAGAGGTATAAACTAAATTAAAATCTGTGGATCAGAGTTCACTACATGTTAAATGGTTTGTGCCTAGTATTTGTATTTCAGAACTTAATTATTTTAGTACACGACTGGTCATTGCCTCCTGGAGAACTAAAGAAGGAAATATAAAAGTTAAAGTTATCATACGTGCCAGCTCAGATATCAAGTAATTACAGAAACCAAGTCCCCCCTAATTATAGCTGTAATATCAAAGTTTAAGACATCTGTTAGTTGCAGCAGCCGAGAAGATCTTGTAGATGTCCTCTGAACCAAGATTCAGAGGACATGTACAAGACCTTCACGGCTGCTGCAACTATCCCATCTCTTTGGGAAGGACCTACTTCCACTGGGGAATCCCGCCTACCAGTGACTTTGCCCTCGTCTGCTGCCCGTCCCTATCCACTGACGCCTATATAATCGCCAGTCTTCTTGTCTTTGCTTCAGATTCTCCTCCACCACGATGCTGTGAAAACTAGCTCCAAGGCCGAGGGATTGATTACCTCATCTTTTGTATATAGTTCTACTGTCTTCCTATTATGTCCTAGAATCTGTATTGATAAAGCCACTGGACGCAAAAACGTCTACAATAAAGATATCCAGATGTTGCACATGTGTCTTAACTTTCATATTGTCGGTATTTTATACCTTTCTTGCACAGCTGTAATATCATTTACATCCCTTGAATTCTAAGAAAAGAAGAGTAAAAATTAATATTTAAAACCAATTAAGTAACCATACCTTTATTGTTCTTCACGGACTGTACCTTAAAATGTTATAGTTGTTTGTGTGACTGAGGTGCGGAGTGAAGTGATCGTGTCAGTCCCTCCTACCTACATCATCACCTTCCCCCCCAACCACAAACCACCTCTTCACTCCCTCCCCTCCACCTAATTTGGTCATTAAGCAACCTCCCCTACTTCGCCCGTTTAACAAGGGTATTTTTTTTTTTTATATTTTATTTAAAACATCATAAATACAAGGCTGCTTAAAAATTAAATAGCATCACCATACATAATCTATAGAGTACAACGAGGTACACACCATAAATACCAGAAAAAAAATCTTTAACTAATACGTATAGATATATACGACAAACACACCATAAAATGCATACGTACGTTTCACTAAACACACACAATACCAAAAGATTCATTAGCACCAAGATGGCGGACCGACTGTCCCGGCGCATAAATACTGTCTGCATTGAGCTGGTTAGAGGATCTTTAAGCAACGCCACGATGAACGTTCTCCTGCCAAACATTATCAGGGACTGTTATGGCATCCCCAATGAAGAGCTGTATGGTGTGGCACTGAATGGTTATGTCAAGGGTCCTTCGTTGAAGTTCATGAGGGCTGACTTCTATTCTACCATCGTCGACGAATTTCAAGAAAGGCGGATGAGTATCAACACGGCAGTGGAAGTATGCTTGCATGATGTGTCTAAGTATTTTTACTTAGGTGAAGGTAAGGAATGTACCTTTTGAGGCAACAGCCTACAGCCTACAAGATGTGTTCAGTGGTTATGGGACTGTACACTCGACGAGCATGGGAATGTGGAAGGACGGCCCTTATGAGGGGATGCGGAAGGATCCTTCACACTGAAAATGACCCTGAGGAGACCGATACCATCATATGTTTACATTGCATAACCATAGAACACAGGTTTTTGTACACTATGCGGGGCAGAGGAAGACGTGCCGTTTATGTGACTCTTATGAGCACATGGTGGCACAATGCCCCAGGAGACAGGGCCCTAGGCGTCAGGAGACAGCTTCTGTGGATACGCCATTAGAAGCCACGGATGTTATGACGGGTGAAGTGGAAAGCCGGGGTACAGGCCTATGGAGTGAGGAGGGTCGACAGGGCAGAGGTGGTTTTGGAGACGTGTGTTACACTACCAGTGGAAACGGGGGGGGGGGGAATATCGCTGTCAGACAGACCGTTAGATAATGCAGAGTCAGCTCAGGACGGGATTTTGGAGGCTGTGCTGAAGGATTTTTTGGAAGAGTCGGAGCATGGTGTGGAAAGTGATGTGAGGTCAGGTGATGACAAGGTGATGGATGAACAGAAGCAGGGTAAGGAACACTTGAGTGAGGGTCGAAAGGAGAGCAATGTGGTGGTGGAGGTCCATCAAGAAGATGTGGTTGCAGAAGAAATGTGTGTAGAGGGTAGCTCCCGCAAGAGATCAGCGGGGGCATCAGACATGGACGAAGTCCTCACACCAGCCAGAGGCTGGAAAGAAGATGTGGGCAGCTGTGGTAGCAAAGGCAAGTCCGGAGGAGGGGGGGCAATGGAGCTAGGGGGGAAAGGGACAGGGAGGGTTGAGGCAGGAACGAGGATTGATAGAGAAAACCGAGCTATGAAGGAGACCAATTTAGCCTACGGGCCCACAGGGTTAAGCCGCCATTCTTGTAAAATTCAGGTGGGGTAACTTTCAATTAACGGTCCTTAAACCGGGGTCAAGGGTATGGTTGGAGTGGTTTTGAGGAATTTAGTATGAAGTCTGTTTTTGCAGGAACATAATCATAGGTAGGATGTGATTTGTAAAAGGGTATGGGTTGTTTACATGTGAATGCTTGGGGTTTGAAAGGAGGTTTTTTTTTTTTATATTTTATTTTAAACATGACATTACAAAATAAATATGTAAAACTCATTTAAAGTCTATAAATTAACACAATCCCCCCTACAGCTAATGTTACACACCACATTACCTCCGTGTGGGTAACCCCCCCCCCCTCCCTGCTCCCCACCCTTTATCACTTAACCCAAACTGTTGGAGCTATCAACAGAATAACATGATTGAAAAACACTTTATATAACACATCCCTCGAAATGGTACTTAATGTCGACTACAGACCATGCAAGCATTGCACGGGAACATATTATAAGAATATTACCCCCCCCTAGTGGTTATCCAACACCCCACTATACAACCTAACACTTTTCGCCTGCCTGACCACGGTAGTGTGCGGTAGTGCTCTGCACCCCTTGCTGTGTTAGGCGGCGCCTTGTCAGTTACCTGGCTGCAGTGGTGTGAAGTGGTGTGTCACCCTCGGCTAACAACTTAGGTGCACTGTGATCGAAGATGGGTTAGTCTGAGACGAAGGATAATACTGTAGGCATCGAGCACAAAGGAACGATAACGACAGTTCTGCCAAGTCTTATTGCCAAAGATCATACGGAGACTTATGGAGTACAAGTTTGTGATTTGTATGGTGTAGCATTGAACGAGGACAACAAATTTTCCAAACGCATCTGCAACGTTTATGAACGTTAATCACCGGTTTCAGGACGGGTCTTAACGTCACCAGTTTGTCACTGTAAGAATGTAGAGTTTCACGGTATTAATACGTGGATCAAGTTACGCAACGTCCCTTGAGCGGACGGGCAGATATAAGGAAGTTTTTGAGAAGTATGGGACGGTGCTTTATCTAAACATGGTACTGGGCGGCAGGAGCTATGTGGTTTTCAGAGGGTTCTTTCAACCTCAAAGGGAACTTTGGGGCCCCAAATACATCCTATGGTACCTACAAGATTTCAGGACGCGGGTAATGGAATGTACCCAGGACAACGGACGTACTGCCGCCTATGTGGTGAGTATGATCACATAGCGGCCCCCTGTGACAACCCGAAGACATGTGCCTGGCCCGTGGTGGACGTCCAGCCCCTGCTTCAAAGGTGGCAGGTAGGAACAAACATCGGATGGAAGGGCGTGTGTTTGTGACGAGTAGGGATCGGACACAGGCTGGTGGTGTTGGAGTCCCGCCCCAACTGCCGATCAGGTGTCGTCTCTGTGGATAAGGAGGAGCAGCCGTACAAGAGAAGGTTCATGAAAATTGGAGGAGATTGGTGGAGGTGTTGAAGACGTTGTCACCACCAGAGAGGGAGGTTACATTGGCGGGTGTGTGGAGAATCGTCGCTCCGGAAAGTCTGAGACATGATAATTTGGGGACGTGATGGTGGTTTGGAGTCATCCTTTTGAACTCATTCACCATTCTCCGGGTGGAGGTGGAGGTTCATCGAGAGGTAACATCTGATCAAGATATTGCAACATGACTGTCACGGGGAAAGAGGGCTGCTACATCAGATTCTGATGACTTTTCTAACGCCTGCAAAAAGGGCCTGGGAAAAAGACTGAGGTCAAGTGTGAAGGTAGGGGTGTAGGTGGTGGTAGCCATGATAGGAGGCCCCGGGAAGAAGGGGGAGGGAAAAAAGAGCACTCTGAAGGTGTTGAACGTAAATTCAAGCTCTGGAGTTGTAAAGAGTGATAAAGGGGAAAAGCAGGGGTGGAAACTTAATAGGCCTTAGGTGAATGTCTGTAAATGTTAATGGGTTATGTAGGGGTATGAAGAGAGATTGGTTTTTCGTAATTTTCTGAATAAATCTAGAGGGATGTTGTTTTCCTGCAGGAGCACAATTTTCAAAGAGGGTAGGGTGTTGGAGGTGGCGGGATTTGGGGTAGTTCCCCCTGCCATCTCCCCGTCTAAAAGGTGGTGTGGGAATTTTAATAAGGGAGACGAGCCCGTTTGTTTTGCAGAGAAGCGAGGGAGGAGGGGGAGGGAGGGTGTTGCGTGTGGATGGGTGGTGGAGGGGTAAGCGTGTGTCTTTTGTGAGTGTGAAATGCGCCGGCAAAAAAACATAAAGGTAAAGAATGATTTTGTGTGTGGGGATCTTGTGTTTTTCTTAAGTGCACTGCCAGAGGTGGCGATATTTTGGTGGGGACGGGAATAGTGTAATCAGGGTGGCTGATGTGGACCCAAGAGGAGCTGGATATATGTCTGTGGCTCTTAGGGATTTATTAAGGGATTTTTAGGTTACGTGATGCCTTTGGGGGAGCGGTGTGGGAGACTGAAAAATACGTTTGTTAGGAGTGGTTATGCTGCGAGACTAAAATAGAGTGTACCTTTCTCAGGGAGTGAACGTGAATCTTTCAGTACTGTTTGAGACTACAAGTCAGATCATAGGGCAGTGGGGGTTTGAGGTGGGGTGGGGGACGCTCGCGGACATATATAGAAGTTATTGGAAATTGAATATAAGTGTGTTTAGGAGATGAGGAGGGGTTGGAGGGGTTTTCAGTCCTATGGAGGGAGCTTAGTGTGGAAGAACAGGGAGTGGATGACATTGTGACATGGTGGGATAGTGTCGCAAAGGAAAGGATTAGAAAGTTTTATGTGAGAGAAGGAAAACGTATTAATAATTTAAAATATGGACTGGCTAACTATTTAGAGGATAGGTTAAGAGCTTGCTATGGGAAGGGGGGTGGGTGGGAATAATTTTCCTAGGGATGAAATAGCTGAAAAAAAGGGGGAGGTTGAGGGTGTTGCAAAATGAAAGGTTTCAAGCTGTAAGGATGCAGGCAGGGGTGGAGGAAGTGCTTTGGGGCGACAAGCCGTCAGCGTGTGTTTTGCGGCATCAAAAGCAAAGGCGGGCGCTGACGGCTATACATGTTTAGAGGTAACGGGGGAATGGTGGAATTATAGAGTAGGGCAGGAGATACGAACCACGAAGGGGATGTGTGCGTATGCGGAGGCTTGGTACGAGAAATACTGGAACAGTGGGGGGTGGGTGACGGGGCATTGGACAAGGTGTGTACGTATGTGACGTGTAATTTAGGAATAGTGATCGAAAGGCTTTAGGTGGACGATTACGGCAGGGGAAAATAGAGAATGCGTTAAGGGAATGAGGAAGGGGACAGCTCCCGGGATTGATGGTCTCCCGGTAGAATTTTATTTACAACATTGGGCGTTTTATAAAGGAAAATTTATAGTTAGGTTATTTAATAGTATGAAGAGAAGGGTAAGTTGGGGGAGAAGCAGGAAACAGCAGTAGTAGTGCTTGGGCCCGAAGGTCAAGGGGCAGCCCACCCTTCGGGGGTACCGGGGCCCTATCACTGATGTGTGCAGACTATAAGGGGTTTGCAAAAATTTTAGGTAATAGGTTCAAATGTGTAAGTGGAGAGGGTGGTGTCAAAATCTCAGTTCGGGTTGCCGGGGAAGGTCGATGATTGAAGGACATGGGGTACTGAGAAGTTTTTGGAAGCTAAGGGTGGGGGGGAGGGGCGGCTTTGTTGGCTCTAGACTGGCAGGGACATATGAAAAGAGTGGAAAAGGGAAACTTTGCAGGTTATACTTAGGAGACAGGGTTTTGGGGAGGAAATAGTCGAGTGGGTAAATACTTTTACAAGGGGGCGAAAATGAGGATACAGATTAATGGGGGTATGGGGAGGGAATTGCAATGGGGAAAAGGCCTTAGACAGGGATGCCCCATGTCCCAAATATTTTTGCGTGTTTCCAGGACCCCTTTTATAGAATGGTTGACCGTAGCTTATGTACGCCATGTGCGGGAAGTGTGGGGGGGTGGGAGGGCCTGGGCCCGGGGGTTTAATTTGGATATGTGACGACACCACTGTTCTCTTTCGTGCAGGGGTGTCAATGAGAGTGTTGGACGAGGTGGTGCAATTATTTGGAAGTGCCACGGGTATGCAGGTAAATAGTGCGAAGTCAAGGTGCATGGGGTTGGGTTCTTGGGTGGGGGTGTGGGGGGGAGATGTAATGTTGTTAAAGAATGGGCGGGGTCTTTAAAGATTTGTGGTATTATTTATAGGGATGACATGGTTGCGGCGCGGGAGGAAAATTCGGATAGGTTATTGGAAAAGGGTCGTGGGGCGTCTAGGTGTTTTTGAGACCCCAGCACCTAACCTGATACAGCGAGTGATAGTCGTGAACATTTATTGTATAGTAAGGTTTTTGGGATGTTGCAGCTGTGTTCCCAATTTACAGGGACAGCGATTGCGGGGGTACTAAGACGGGTGTACAAATTTTTATGGGTTCACGTTTTTGATTGGTTACGGAGGGAGGGTTGTAATGTTACCTGTAAGTCGGGGGTTGGGGTTGTTGGATTTGGACGGAGGGCTAAATGTGTGTTCATTAAATGGGAAGTGTTGCGTGGGGTTTTGAACCGGGGCGTTGGGAAGGATACACGACAGGCTGGGATGTGGTATCGAGGAATGGAGTTGAGGGGAATGTTTAAATAGTTTGAGGGCTGTGATGTTGGTTTAGGGAACTGAGAAAGTTCGTATAAGGTTTTGTGTAGGGACTTGTAGGTAGGTGCGTTGTCCCAGTTGAGGGTTTGTTCCCCAAAGTTATGCGTGGAAGAGATTTGGTTTAGATTTATAAATTGAAGTTAAAACCCGGGCGCGTGAGGTGATGTTCGTTTTCTGCATGGGACCCTTCCGTCTGGTGCGATATTACGAAACAGACAGGTTGTAGAGGGTGGGGGGTTGGTATCGTGGAGGGGATGAGACAGCGTACCATGTATTTTTCTTTTGTGAAGGGCAGAGGAGGTTAGGTGCTGGTTAAGAGGTTGGTTTCAGAGGGTGGGGGGCCGTGGGGTGTCGGTTTTTGCGTGCTCTAAGTCTAGAATATGGGTGGTTTTGACGAGGGTGTCATAAGAGCTTTAGATTATATCATGGTAGATTATATATATATGTCGTGGGTGATGAGGGGAGAGGGATAGTGAGGAAGAAGAAAGGTTCTTGCGGTAACGTTCTATAGTACGAGGTGTCGTAACGAGATTTGTATGGGGAGAGGTGGGATCAGCTTTCTCAGAGGGGTATAGAAAAGCTAACGTTAGGGATTCTCGTAAAACTGTGATTGGATAAAGAGTGAATGAAGGGGTTTCATAGGTTGGAGGGGGTCAGGGGGCAACAGCGGGCTCGCCTCCCTGGGGGGGGGTCGTTTAGAGTGTTGTGAATGGGGTTTGGAATGGTTTCCTGGTTTTCATTGGGGCTTTATGGCATCCAAGTGGGATGTAAGCTCAAGTCTCGTTATGGTAATATAACACTTTTCAGGGAAAGTAGGTATAATAAAAGTAGATTTTTTATTATAATTATGATGTGTATCAGTCTTGTATAACATGATCTTGAAAATAATTATTTTGCGACATGCAGTGTGTTTTAGTTTGTATTTTGTTACGTGCTGGGTTTTTGCACGATGAGAGATACTTATATCCTGTTTTGCATTGTGCATACAGTGCATATGTTAATGTGATTTTGTGAAATTTTTGTGTACGTGTGGGTGTGTGTGTGGATGTGGGGGTGGGGTGTGTGGGGGATATGTATATATATAAAATTATATCTCTTTCATTGTATTGGGGCCTTTGTCATGGGTCAGACGTTATGTAATACTTTATATACGCATGATTGATTCTTTTTAAAGTTTATAATTAAGGTCTGTACCCTGATACCGGTTGGTGTTCATGCAAGTTCTTGAATGTTTAAGTTTTAATCTGTATGGTATACAGACATATCTAGACAGTTTAGTGACGTAGTCCATTTGTCTGAAAGTTTTTTTATGGATGTATTGTAACAGTATAGAAACTTGTTATTGTGTTCAAAACTGTATTCTTTTCTGTTTGTTTTTATGTTTGGGATATGTTCAGCTGTATTGTTAAGGATAAGTATGTAGATTATCTAGTCAGATTATGATGTTAGGTTTTGGTTTTTTGATTAATGTGAAGGGTGGGATTTAACTGATATAACTTCTCTGTATATTTTATGTTCAAGTGTATTGAACCTTTGTCAGATGTCATTTATATGTACAATTTATATATATGCAAGGTTTTGTATATATGTCAATTCATGACCCTGTGACATGTAATTTTGTTTTTAGTTATGTTCTTGATGTAAGTTTTTGTTGTAATATCTTGCGAGCATGTAAGTACAATCCGTTTGTCAGTTAATTTGATTAGGTTCCATACTGTTTCTTTATTTTTATGTTAAACTGTATTGGTTTTAAATAAAATATAAAAAAAAAAATTACAACCTAACATACTATAAACAATGAATGTTGCCTAATCTAAAGTCACACAGCAATGATCCAAACATTAATTTATGTAATTGTCCTAATGGTTCAGTTACATAACAATATGTATTACACAACAATGGTGATACAGAAAAGTCACAAGGACATACAAAATTACTACAAAACCATAAGAATAAACTTAGTCTCAAAATCCAACACATGTAAGCCTTTACACATTTAAACATGCAATTCCAGTGTTAAAACAATCACACAGCTTCAACTATGACATTCAAGCTCTATACAGCTTATATGGACATTACATAGTGCTATTGGGCAACAGTACAATACAACATAAAAAATAAAACCCTGACACAAGTAACACATAAAGACTGTGCCTAGCACGCACCTAACCACAAAAACCTATAACACCACTGTTGCCCAACTTTATTTACACTATCTGACGTGCATTAACCTCTTTACTCTCAAAACAAAACTGAAAATTGCAGAACACCAGTGACGAACAATAATGCACAGACATTAATACAAACATATCACATCATATCTCTGGACACCGTGCATGATCACAGCATCAACACTATGCAGTGCAAGGCACCTAGAAAACAAGTTGGAGCAAACACATGCAATTTTTTTTTATATTTTATTTCAAACTCAGGTACAAAATATATGGGTACATAATCAATATGTAACAAGATAGAGGCAGTGAACAATAATCAACTGTGACTTCACAGTACTGAAGAAGCACATATATAATGACAGAACTGGCTGCTGCACTCAAATCAAACACCGCTTGTACGTACTGTGCTTCACATGAACACCGCTTGTACGTACTGTGCTTCACATGAAAAGGTGGTTACACATACATATACATATATATATACATATACATACGTATACACATGTATACATATACACATATACATATACACATACACACACATACATACATATACAACCCACCCAGTAAAGCTTACACTCCCCCCCCCCATGAAAACGTGCCACTTTCACCTTAGATACACAGTGACAAATCTCTTATACATACACATTTGTAAAAGCATTAAAAACTTCAATGACAATATATATATATATAAACGCAATCCAGCCAGCTAAACGGCCGACACTATAATACAAGGAATGTCTGAACCTGATGGCTCACATCCACCATAGAACACAATCCAACCTACCCTCATATACCCTATGGTAATAATTAATAATATTGTCCTCATCGCCTCCAAGCCGTGTGGACGAGCTGCGCAGACGCTCCTGTTTGAGTTTGTTTTGCGCAGTTTACCTGATTGAGCTGCCCCTAGCGTTGGTTGGTGGAAACTTTATTTTCTCCAACATGGCGCTGAATAGCAGAAGAAGAATCAACACTGTCTGCATTGAGATGATCCGTGGTGCTGTCACAGGATCCAACATGGATTTATTATTACCAGCGATCATTCGCGATACCTATGGTATAGCAAATGAGGAGATATGTGGTGTCGCATTAAATGGAATGACAAGAATCTTCGTTAAGATGACGTCTGCACAAGTCTACGAGGCAGTGGTCGACAGTATCAGGAGACCATCATACAGGTTAATACAGCTGTGTCGGTGAGACTCATGATGTATCTCGACATTACACCTGGGTGAAAATCAGGAATGTGCCTTTTGAGGCGACTGATTTTGATATTACCAGTGAACTGCGTACTTATGGGACGGTTCACGTAGCCACAGCAGGGAGATGGGCAACTGGACCGTATGCAGGTGCGCTGGAAGGCGCGTATACAGTTAAAATGACTCTTCGGCACCCTATTTCCCTTTATATATTGTGTTGAAAAATTAAAGGGGCCCAACATTCTAGGGGG
>NW_026469727.1:0-108124 GCF_026875155.1 Cherax quadricarinatus
ACCAGTTAATAGAAAAATTCCCTAGTGACCATGCCGTAACTGTTTGTGGCCCTCTCACAGCACACACAAATTATCCCTTGATGACATTCTTTTGCCTGAACCTCTGGAGTTTTCAGAGTGAAATACACTAATAAAGGCTTAACTTGTGCAATCACCACTACATTGGCACACATCAACAAAGTAAGCCTGAGCCTGTCCATAGGATTAGTTTCCTGGAGTTGCCTTTGGTCCTCCGGAGTAATGTATGTCCCTGCCTTGGCATTTTTTCTTCCAGAACAGGCCTTTTTCATCACAATTAAACACTTTGTTCAGGTTTTCAGTCCTTTCAGTTTCCTATGTACTTCATACCTTGAAATTCCTTGCACATTAGTTTTCAGGCCCTTTGGTGTCCCAAACTGGCACCTCACCATGCGGTATCACACCTATGTATGCCACTACGCTTCTTAAATCTCTCAAAACCAACCTTTTGCTGGCCTTAAATCACTCACATCATCACTAGTTGCAGGCCTATTTTTTTAATTAAATCCTCATGCAACTTCCTAGCCTTTTCACATATTATCGCTTGAGAGACGCTATCTTCCTGCTAGCTGTTTTTTCATTTATCCACACCAATAAGATGTCTCCTCAACATCTTCCATCACTTGCCCAGATTCTTTGTTTCCGAAAACACAGTTAAAACCTTTTTGGCAAGAACACTTCCTTGATTGCCGTTTTCCTTGCCCACAATAGAAGAGATGGTTTGATTTTGGGTTTCTTGTACAACCTGACAGGTCGGTGATACTCACTCCCACTTTCATACTTACCAATGATCCTCTTTCCTTCATTTCTATAGGAATTCTAACCCGCTTATTGCTGTAGGGTAGGAACTAGAAGCATTCTTGGGGCCCAAGGTCACGTTATTTTTCCAGCAAACAGCAACCGAAAACACTGTAAAATATGAAAAAAATTCCGATTTAATGTCTTGAATGTTACCGCGAGGCTGCGGCTGGTAAACAATGCCATCCGGCGGAACATATGAGGCTTGGCTCAGGCTGCACATTGGGAACGCTGTCTCGACGAAGCCTGCTGAACGGTTTTTGGGCGCTATGCGGGGCAAAAATTTTTAGCGAACAAAGCGTCGCTATGCGTATTGTCCCCCTATGACAAGGCATCCGTTATGCGGGGGTTCCCACTGTAATAGTCTTTATGCGTTCTTCCAATTTATGTCCTTGAATTTGTATTTATAAATGGCACTGGATGTCGAAAGGTCGACAATAAAGATACCCAGATGTTTGCATATGTTCTAATTCTTCAACTTTCGGTATTGTATACCATTCATTATAACTTGCAAAAACAGCCTTCCTTAAGGACTTTTTGCCTAGTATGGCCACTGACTTGCTGCCAGTTGTACCTTCCATTCTTATGTTCTTTCTGAAACTCTAAATTTTGCCTAGCTTGAATCCATTGCTGTGAGTCCTGTTTTTAGTTAGGTATTTTTCAGCATGTTTATTAATCCTCTTTATTTACTATTGCACTAATTTTATTAGTTTTATTAAGTTAAATTTCTGGTACATTAACCTAACACCTAACAGCCAGCATAACCCAACCAGCAATGGTTTTAGAAGGACGACATCATGCCTGTCACAGTTGCTGAACCACTGTGACAGAATTTACGGAGGCAATGGACAGAAACCCAAAGGGCGTTTGAACAAGTGCGAATCACTGGGAGTGATAGCAACAAAATGAGGGCCAAGGTCATCCACAGGGGAAGGTAACAATGGATTTTCAGGTTCCTAACACACAGAACACCATCAAGTAGTAAGAAAAGTAAAGAGCAAGATCCAGCATCGAGCGAGGTTCAGAAGGCTTCCGTGCCCCAAGGTACTTCTCCATGGCATCCTTCTGCGTTTTTCTCATCCTCATAGCAGACATAAGATATAAACAACCCATCACACTTTTGTTATCATTTCCAGATGAACAATACAAATAAGCATGAAAGTCACTACGGTGGAAGATCTGAAAAAATAATTACAGGAAGACATTAAGCAGGGTTTTTCCCAGTTGGCATTGGAGAGCAAACATGACATTCTCAGTGGTGACGAGTTCCAGCTGCTTAGGTAATGAAAATGAAAGAACTTGAAGGGTCACCAAACAGAATGAAAGGAACACGTAAAAGACATGGGAATAATTATGTCAGCTGACCTATCCTTGTTAAAGGAAAACATACAAGACAAAGGTTCAACAACAGCCAGGAAGATGACATGGGTGGGAATTGAGAACTTTCAAAAAAAGGAAAATAATGTCTGATGGTGAACACGTCTAAAATCCTAGTGCTCCCTATTTAGAATATTGCAAGTGCTGAAACGCGCCCATTCAAAGCAGGAGAAATATCAGAGTTTGGAACAGAATACAGAGAATCATTTATGCTCGCATTGAGTCATAAAGAACCTAAATTTTTACTGGGAACGCCTTCAAATCTTGAAACATGCTACTCCATGAGTGGAGGAGAGAGAGATACAGATAATAATATACCTGGAAAGTACTGAAAGGCCTGGTCCCAAATCTGCCACACTGCTCCATGAAACATACGGAGGTGAGACAGATATGGATGAAGTGTTAAAATAAACCCAGTAGAGCAGAGGTGCCAGTGGGGACAATAAGCGGAACACTATAATCCAAACATCCGGGAGGTTCTCCAGACTGTTTCAATATCTACCAAAACATATCAGAAACATGGTTGAACAAGTGTAGAAACCTTCCCAAGCAGGAAATGGACAAGTATCTACACCAGAACCTAAGATCACCAGGTTGTGATGGATATGTGGTTGCACAGCCTCCAGTCAGCAACAGCCTGGTTTGATCAGAGCAAGCACCAAGAGGAGCCCCCAGGCCCATGGCTGGGCTCCAAGAGTAGTTAAACTCTTGAAACTCTTCAAAGGTACAGTATAGTCAAGAGGTAAAAGTAACTTTCAATACCCTAACCAAACCAAGCCTAATCATCAAAGGACAATTTTATTATATTCTACCTCACAATACCAACCAGTGGTTGGCCCCTCTGTGCTGCTTTCTAGCCAAAATAAAGGACTGTTTTTTTTTTCTAGTACCATTTCCTAGAAATGAGTATTGCAAACAAAAATATGCTGTTTTTCCCAGGGTCTACTGATGTTGTAATGTTCCAACATTTGGTACAGGATGAGTCAACCAGGGACCTTAACTGTCAGTATTGACCCACTGAGGTAAAGCAAAGAGAACTTATCTAAGAGATTGTTATCTTCTCTGACCTTTCTTGGAATGAAAAGCTGATTGCCGTCCCATTCCCCATATACTGTACTAAACCTTATACGTTAGCTTTTCCGCCCATGATTTTATCCAAGGGTGGGGGTAACCTTGAAGTTGGTGAATGTGGCTTTTGATCCAAGAAATTGAGCTTTTTTTTTTAATCAAGCCTGATTTGCCTACTACAGGTCCCCATCACAAATCTGGCAATCAGACATCCGTTCCATCAGTAAATTGGCACTACAATTTCGGCTAGTATACGATTTTAAATTTCTAGGTCGCCAACAACAACCTGCCTGGTACTGTTTGGTGGCGCTACTTGCTGCATTAATCCATTCTAATTTCATTTGTCCTCCATTTTATTGTTATAACCTGCTTACTTTTTAGCCCTAGCTATGGATTCCAACAAACTAAAAGAAATGCTTTTCTGCGTTGTGGTAAGCACCTACACAGTACATTGTCCATTAAGATGAGGTAGCTTTTGAAGCCGCTGTCCGATTACCATGAGCTCATCTTGTGATGCCAGGGAATAAGCATTATTATTAATGCTAATAATCAACACTACGGCTTATTTGCCTATCATAAATTGATCTAATAGACATAATAAACCAATATAAATAACATAAAAACATGTTAAAATACTCCCAGAATAAATAATATGTGGCATAATAAATACCCGAGCAGGTTCATGGAGGTTAAGAATAGGAATAAGGGATACAAGGTTACCATTTCACCTATTCCTGTCCTTGGGCTTATATTAGAGAAAACGAGTATAGCACAGGGCTAACTAACTATAATATACACTCAAGTGCACCATAAAATTGAAACTAAAAAACGGCGGCGGCGGGCAGCCAGCAACGGTATCCTACCGAGCTCATCTTTCTCAAAAAAACATCGCTCATCCAAAACTTGTGATGGCCCTAAGTAAAGTTCAACTACAATGTACAACCCACGTAGACCCACAAACATGACCCAAAGAAATACAAAGAATGTAAACCAAATCCTTGACAAAATTAGAAGATCTAAGGAAGACACCCTGCTAACGCCAAACACTGCCTCCGCTGCCAGAACAACCAATTAACCCAAGCTCCTAGAAAACAACCTTCCCCTCCTCCATTTCTACACAGTATCCCTACTTCATGAATACTGATTATAGGATATCGCAGAAGAAACAACAACAGTAATAATAAAGTAACAGCAAGGACCCTAGAACTCAACTTGTCTACCCAGGCAGGAACGCCGGTGTAATCATCAGCCCCCCTCACGCACCCGCACCCAGGGAACAACAACAACAACAAACAAGACAAACAATGGCCCTGATCTTCCCCTACCAAATCCACCTCCCTTCCAAAAGGATTCACCCATGATAACTCAGGTATGATTATTTCCTGACAATATCAAGGACTATCAATCGTTGCTCCTAGAAAAAGAAATCAAAGATTATCAAAGCAACCACTCCGAGCGACGAGAATCCAAGATAACCGAACCTCGAGAACAAATCACAAAACCTTTGAAGAGAAAAGATAACATCGGGAAGTGTTTGACACAGAAAATACTCTAAAAGCAGCACTAGCCAGACACACTGAGCAAATAACAATACAATATGAAGGTTGAAGAAGCAATCAAGGGAATGGGAATCAGAACATGCACACCCACAAAAAGAATACCTTATTTCCACAAGACGACAAAAACTGGAACAAGATATGTATGTCTGAATGCAGTTTATAATACTACAGTCCACACATTCCTATTGACATAACAAAAGCACAGTGCAAAGAAACTGCCTATCGAGAATAAGATACATAACCCCGTAACAAGTCATGCGTTCAAAACAATGAAATCAAAGAAACACGTTTTGCTAGGAAAAAACCAGGAAGTTAAACACATAATAATGATCCCCCCCCCTGTTCATTCATACGATAAAAAGAAAGGACCTAATTAAATCAGCAATTACAAGAAAAATGGAGTGTCAAAAATTGAGTGTCTAAAAAAAAAAAAAACGTCAAAACCTTTTCCTGTTCAGGCAGAGAAAAAACTTAAACAGGAAAAACAAAATACATGAGTGTTTTCAGCGCAAGATGGAAAATAACTAGTATAAGGAAAACATCAACAGGACAACAATATACCATCCTCAAAACGAACATGATTCTCTAACTTTTCCTTAGAAAAGCTGACATTTCTTGTTAACAGAATTAGATAAGTGCCCTTAATACATAAACGTGTGGTGCATATAGTGTACGGTTTACTATTAAATTTGGTGCATTTATTATTTTTATTTATTTTTTCATCACTAGCTAATACCAACTACCTCCAATTACTCTATACTTCTTTCTTACTGCTATTTTAAATGGTCTCACTAATTTTAAATTACAAGTCAAATCTTACTCCAAATTAATAATATTCCATTATTTCTACCTGTCCATTTAATTTTGTTTAACACTACTTTGTTTTTTTATCACTTTTTCATTGTGGTATCCAAATTAGTTGTATATTCCAATTACTTTTTTTTGCAAGTACCCAAAACTATCTTTTGCTAGCTAGTACCAACTACCTCGATTTTTTTTTTTACTTTTTATTGTTGCAATACACTGCTCAGTTTATTTTAATATTACATATCATCCTTACTCCTAAACCCAATATATTTTCATAGTGCCATCTGTCCTTTTAACTTTGTTTACCATTACTTTAATTTTTAGTCCCTTATATAATTTTTCTCCCTTTATTTTAGCTTTATATAACTACCGCTTAGTTTAAAAATTCACAATTGTTAAAATAATCAAGGTGCCTATTCTCAGGTGCTAAAGTAGAATAAGTTCACAATTTTTTGCCCATTATATTCCAAAGCTCATTTATATTGATTACCACATTAATTGTTCACCACAACTTATATTAGTCCCTTTAATATTATAATTTTATACTATAATTTCTAAACTTTTAAAGAATTACTTTATAGTACTACCCTACTATCATATTACCAAGTCTCCATTATTGATCAATCACTTTAATTTTGTATTAGTCCCTTTTATATTGTCGTCCTTTATTTTAGCTTAAAAAAAAAACAAACTAACCTTTAGTTCCATTATTTTTACATTTGTTAAATATTTCCATGTGCTATTTTTTTTAGGCTTAAACTAATTACTTTGTTTTTATACTTAATTTCTAACTTAGCTTCACTTCAAAACTTAACGAATTTACAAACATTGATCCTGATACCAACCTCTTATTTACAGATGACTTAAATGAATCCAAACATTACTGTAATTACTAACACTGCAGAACAATCATAGGCTCTTCATCAGTGCCAACAAACAACATAACTATCTTTAACACAATATCATAATCTTTAGCAAGCAATTACGATGACCTCATAGCATTACAATTACTTTAAATTCCTTACATGCCCAATAATTCCATCATTAACACTAACTGAAAGGCTGCTAAATGCATGAAGTACAGAGTTCTATGCCATTCCTGGTTACACCAGCCATACACAACTGTTAGGCCAGACCAACAAGGGTGTGGCACAGCCATATACTACTACTCAGACCCAACTAGAATTGAATCACTAATACTATGCACAAGGTCTGAACATGGGGAATATAAAATAGCCAAATTCAAATCCAAATACCTACAAAAAACCTCTCACATTCATAAACATCTACAGAGTTCCACATCAAAACATAGCCAATTTTATGTCAAAACGCTAGGAAGTAAGATAACATGATGCACGCATGACAAAGAATTCACTTACTACTCCTCAGTACTTTCAATATAAATCTTGCAAGAACCAGACCCCACAACGTTTAAATGAATTCACAAACACAATGATTAACTGTAATTTGCTACCAACAGTAACAAAACCTACAAGAGCTACAGAGAGACTAGTGTTTGCCCTACTTTGACACATCTGGACCAACACCATATCCCCTTTAAAATCAGGCATATTTACAGATAATACCACAGACCACTAACTTGAACCCTACTTTCCTCATAACAACCTTGGTAAAACCTAACCCAAGACACTACTTAAGTCACCTTTCAACTTCACAAGAGCAGCCATTAATAACTTCACAACAGCAGTAGCAAACATTGACTGCAACAGGAGCTAAAATCTATACAGATATTTTGACGAATGTATTAATAATTTTCCTTAAAAAAGGACGCCAAGACCTCTATAACAAGCACTGCCCTAAAAAAACTACAAACAGAAATGACAGCTAAGAGACTGATCAGGCCCTGGCTAACACCCAGCATTCTAATCCATAAATACAAAACAACAATATGAAAACTCAGTACAGATATGGTTCCACATAACCAGAGACCCAACAAAACGTTAGCCGTTGCAATCCCTAACGCAGCCGATAAGAAAGGGCAAAAAAATTTTATTAGTGAGAACAGATTATCCAACTTATCGAGGTGATTAAAAAAAAGACCCTGTGAAAACCTCAGAAATTTCTGGGAACAAAAAAGTTATCACACGAAATACGAAATAAAATTAGCAAAAATATCAAAAAAAGAAAAAAAAAAAAAAAAAAAAATAATTTGAAACCCCAACTCCCCACCAACAGAAACGCAAACAGACTCAATGATTTCTTCTCCCTATAAGGACAAAAACACTTGCCCATAAATGGATCCCAAGCTCAGATACCCCACCGAAATGGAACTACCTCACTTGGCAACTACCCGAACACAATGGTTCTTAGCTCGGGGACCTAACCCATGACGAAGTCCTCCCTTATTTATCAACGCACTAAAAAAAAAGGCAGAGATTTAAATACCTTACCGACCCTTTAATATACAAAAAAGTGTCACGGTACTATCACCAATCATTGCAACACTCTTTTAAACCCCAACAAATCCATTGAATCCTCCACCCTTCCCACAGCTCCTCGAAAATAGCAAGGGTCACCACCGATCCATGAAGGAGGAGACCAAACATAGTTGCATAACTATAGGCCCAAATCCAATTTACCCCCCTCTCGATCAAAAATCTTCTAAAAATTAATTCATAAACGAGATCTACACCTACCTCATCTCCCAAAACAATCCAACCCCTGCCAATTTATTTGGATTCAGGCCTAAAAAAAATACGTAATGATGCTAATTATACACATGCAAGATACATACATACACTTCAAATAGAGAAAAAAGAAGTCCCACTGGGACTTTTCATTGACTTACAAAAGCTTTTGATTACAGTTGTACCATGACATGCTCCACATAAAATTTTGTCAACACTAAGGTATTAGAGGCAACTCCCTCCAAACTACCTCAAGTCATACCACAGCGAACAGAAGCCAATATGTGTACGCAAATGGGCAAGCTCTTCCGCTCAACAATTACAAAGTTTGGTGTACCCACCAGGAACCACCAACTTGGCTCATTTCTGCTTCTCTTTCTCCTATACATAAATGACCTACCAAAATTTCTTCGCAATTACTAAAAAACCCACACTTTTTGCAGATGACACTAATACGTTTCTCTCACCCGAGCCCAGTCACGCTACCCAAATACTGTAAACCGAATTACGAAAATTTTCTCCGGGATAGGACTACAAACTTACACTAAACATTGAAAAAACCCACTTCTTTCAGTTTGGGAAACCAGAGCTACAGATGTCCTTTAAACAAAATGAAAAAACGTCATATCACAACAACAGAGGGAAATTTTGGGAAATCCCCCTTGAAAATAGACTCAAATTTCATCACATTACAACAAATTTTTCTAAGAAAATTTCCAAGACTGTAGGATACATCGAAATACGGTACGTGTTCCACAGTCACCCTTCCGGGCCCCTTTTTTCACTCTCTTATTTCCCCCTATTCCCAGGGAATTTGTGCGGGGTCAAAAAAATTTAACCATCTCAGACCACTAATTACCCCAAAAAAAGGGGGGCAGTTTTAAAAAGATACAAATTCTCACAAGCGCACCCACTCCACCCAATATTCCCCCCCCCCCCCCTCAACTACTCACCATACAAAAAAACCTACTTTTACTGCACCTATTACATAATAAAACACTTAAAATTGTATTAACCCCCCTCAAACATCTCCCTTTCCAACCCAACAAAACAGACCTAAAAAAACAAGGCACAATCACTTTTTGATGTTCCTCGTGTCCGTCTCACGCTATGCAAAAATCAATGCCCCATAAAGGCCCCCAAAATCTGGAATTCATTTCCCAAAAAAAAAAAGAAACACTACCCGTTTATAATTCAAGTCTTTCTCAAAGATCACTTACTCACTCAAAACAAATAAATACTGAATAACTGAACCTTATAAATTGTATATCCTAAATGTTACTCACAATTATATCACACAAATGTTAAACCTAGGACCCAATCTAACTTTGTTATTTTTTTAAATACACTACCTAACAGAATACTCCCTTCTACTGAATGTACAGCAATGCATGCAACCATATGACCTGTCTTTGTAATACTCATTTGTGCTTTATTGTATCTGTTTACAATAATGTTTTATCACTGATTACATCATTGCTTAGTTAATCTTAAGTTAATTTTAAGCCAGCCCGTAATGCTATGCATATAAGTGGCTTTGGCATGCTGCTCTTACCTGTATTTTTTTGTACCTCTTTATGTATGCTAAAATTACTAAATATTAGATCAATTGTGTTAGGCAAATAAGCTGTAGTGTTGATATTAGCGTAATAATAAAGCATTTTCTCCTGCTTCATGAGACTGAGCTCATGGCAACCGACAGTGGTTTCAAAGCCACCTTATCTTTAATGGATAATGTACTGTGTAGGTGCTTTACATAATGAGAAGCATTTCTTTTATTCATTGGAACCATGGCTAGGGCTAAAAGTAAGCAGGTTAAAACAACAAATGGAGAAAAAGAAATTGGAATGACTTATGCAGCAAGTAGCACCACCAATCAGTACCAGCAGGTTGGTGTGGCAACCCTGAAAATTTGAAATTATGCTAGCCAAAATTAGTGCCGAATAACTGAAGGAACCGAATAACTGATTGCCGGATTTGTGATGGCGGACCTGTATTATTATTATTATTATTATCATTATTAACCCTTTGACTGTTGCAAGGCCATTTCTGAAACTGTCATTCTATGTCGAAAAATATTTGAAAAAAAAAAAAAAAATTTCTTACCAAACTGTTAGAATTATTTTACTGAGTTTTAAGCCTAAAAATTTGTTTTGCCATCAGTACTTATTGAGATATAGAGGCGTAAAGTTGGCAAAAAATGAGTCGCATATGGCAACAGTGGTGAATGCCGTTCACCCGGTATTCTTTTTGCTCTAATTCAAAGATTTCTTGTATTTTCCAATATTTTTCTTTTCTAAGTAACTTATGTGGCCTGTGAGACCAAAGTAAGGTGCAATGTACAAATATATACTCATTGTACACTTTGAGCTCTATTTTCAGCCAATTCCATTGTTCCAGTTGACCAAACTCGTAGCTATTTCTCTAGAACTCCATTTGTTCTATTGATTGAGTACAAGAAACCGCCCATTTACCAGTTTCAACTACCCAAAAAAGTGGTCAGAAATTGGCAATTTGGCCAATTTCACACAAATTTCAAAAGATGCCAATTTCAAAATATGGTCCAGAATAAACAATGCAGACACTCCTGGCACTAGAATAACATGTTCTCTGTTCATTAGTCACATCTCCAGGCCCTTATATTGTTCTTGCTTTCCATTTTGAATTTTTACTCATTCAAAAAATAGATTTACTGTTATGCAGACTACTGCATTATTATATAATTGTATAAATAATGCCACCCCATTCATGACTGCATATTCAAATCCAAATTCAAATTCAAAGTTTATTCTCTATAAAGATTACAATGTTGAATTTGTAATAAAGTTGGTAGAATTACCGACAATATGTAAAGTAAAAGGACACAAGTGCAACTAGTGTGACAATAAATATCACATTAGTTGCACTTGTGTCCTTTTACTTTACAAATGTTGAATTTACAGAATTTGGTTGTTGTGTGGTTTACATGTAATTAAATAATGATTACAGAGTGTACCACTAGAACGCCTAGCATGGCTAGGCATTTCGGGCAGACTTAGTTTAATTCTTTATTTTAAAATATTACAAATTATGAGGTAAGTTGGTATTATGGCTAAGTGACTAAATACTAGTTTGTGAGTTTAGCAATGTGAATGCTTTTGTTTTGGCACAGTACATAGTTTCAGTATTGGAGTATCATAGGATTCATTATTTTAAGATTGAGATTAATATTTCTGTTTATGGTCAAATGGGTGAGTGAGTGTAAGTGTGAACCACCAGGTGGTATTCGTGTAGTTAGTTGATGGGGTTTATCAGGGAGATAAGATGTTTTCTAATGGTAGTTTTGAAGGTGATGAATGTGTCTGCAGTTCTAGAGTTCTCAGGTAAGGTGTTCCAGATTTTAGGGCCTTTGACATACATTGAATTTTTGTAAAGGTTTAGTCGGACATGGGGAATGTCGTAGAGATGTTTGTGTCTGGTGTTATGCCTGTGGGTTCTGTCACAACTATCAAGAAAGCGTTTTAGGTCAAGGTTGATATTGGAGTTTAAGGTCCTGTAGATGTAGATTGCACAGTAGTAAGTGTGGATGTACTGAACAGGGAGTAAGTTTAGATCTATGAAGAGTGGGGGGTGTGTTGCCAGGGGTGGGATTTAGTGATTATTCTTACTGCAGCTTTTTGTTGGGTTATTATTGGCTTTAGGTGTGTTGCTGCAGTTGATCTCCAAGCACAAATAGCATAGGTGAGGTATGGATAAATAAGTGAGTGGTATAGTGTGAGAAGGGCATTTTGCGGCACGTAGTATCGTATCTTGGAGAGGATCCAAACTGTTTTGGATACTTTTTTGGTTATGTGTTGGATATGGGTGCTGAAATTCAGGTTGTTGTCAAGGTATAGGCCTAGGAATTTGCCCTCATTATGTCTGGTAATTAGAGTGTTGTCGATTTTAATGTTAATTTGTGCATCTCCTGCTCTGCTACCAAACATAATATAGTAGGTTTTGTCAGTGTTAAGCGTAAGTTTATTGGCTGTCATCCAAGTCGATATTTTGATCAGCTCCTCATTAACAATGGTGTTGAGGGTGGCAAGATTAGGGTGAGAGATGACATAAGTCGTGTCATCAGCAAAGAGAATGGGTTTCAGGTGTTGGGATACGTTTGGAAGATCATTGATGTATATGAGGAAGAGCAGGGGACCAAGGACACTTCCCTGCGGAACTCCAGTATCAAGTGGCCGTGTTGTTGATGCTGTGTCTTTAATGGTAACATACTGATACTTATTAGTAAGGTAAGATTTGAAATAAGCAAGTGCATGGCCTCTTATACCATAATGGTCAAGTTTGTGGAGTAGGATGTCGTGGTCTACTGTGTCAAAAGCTTTTCTTAGGTCAATAAAAATTCCTAGTGGATATTCCTTATTTTCCAATGCTGTGTAAAGCAGATCTAGCATTTTTATGATTGCATCATTAGTGCTTTTATTTTTCCTAAATCCAAATTGGCAGGGGTTGAGTATGTTTTGTGCTGTTATAAATGAATATAGTCTCCTGTGCACGAGTTTCTCAAAGATTTTGGATAGCAATGGTAAGTTTGATATTGGCCTATAGTTGTTTAAGTCTGTAGGGTCACCACCTTTATGTATTGGTGTAACCCTTGCCATCTTGAGTAGTTTCGGGAAGGTGCTAGTTTCTAGTGACTTGTTAAAAAGTAATGAAATAGCATGCGAAAGGATATGGACCGCTCGCTTGTACAGTAATGGTGGGACATTAGACAGATTCCCTGAGTTGTTTTTAAGTGACTTTATAATCTCTGTGACTTTCCGAGGGCTCAGTTGGTGCAAGATAGAAGGAATTTGGGAAATTCCCATCTAGGTAGTCCCCGGCATGGGCATTAGTATGTGGGATTTTATTGGCGAGATTAGATCCTATGGTTAAGAAGAAGTCGTTTATCTTGTTAGCTGTGTCATTGGGATGTAGTGGTGTTTCATTAGGTTTAGTTAGGACAATATTCTTGGTTTTTTTTCAGTTTTGTGGGTCCCTAGAATCTGAGAGAGTGTTTTTCCAGGTCTTTTTATATCTCCTCTAGTGTCTGTGAATCTACTGGAGTAGTATAGTTGTTTGGCTTTCTTTATTACTTTGGTGAGAACTGATGAATAGTGTTTAAGAATATCTTTGTGTATTAAGCCCTGTCTATATTGCTTTTCATATTGGTGTTTCTTGCAAGGATTCAGAATGGTGCTGGTTAAGCCAGGGGGCAACCAAGCTTTTGTTTGTGATCTTTTTCGTTTTTATAACAAGTTTGTTGTATGTTAAGTAATTTGTTAAAAAAATGTCTGTCCATCATCAATACCTTGGCCCTTGGAGAATTCTGTAGGCCAGTCAAAATCTCTGGTCATTGTGATTCCTTATTGGGGCCCAGTTAAAACACAATTGGACGGTGTGCTTTTATTTATCTTGACATGGGCAAAAAATCTAACATTTCTGCTGCTTTGACTCAATTTAAAGGTACTTTTTTTGTGAAACCAAAAAAATCATCCCTGTTTCGTAATATATCTTCCTTTCTATACATGAGACCAAAAAAAAATAAAAATACAACCAAAAATAACAAAAAAATTCACCTCAAAATAGTGTTTTAACTAAAAAACACGGGCAGTTTTTTTTCTTCTCACCTGGAGTTTACCCGGAGGAGTTTCGGGGGGTCAAGCCCCCGCGGCCGGTCTGTGACCCGGCCTCCTGTGGATCAGCCCCGAAAACCGGGTGTTGCTGGGTGCACGAAAAACCCGCGTACGAGCCACAGCCCGGCGATCAGGAACTGCTTTTGGTACTTGCCCTGCCCCTTGAAGCTGCCAGGGGCTGTTGGAAATCCCCCTTATGTGTGTGGGGGCAGTTTAACAGTCTCGGGGCCCCCGACATTTTTGTAGGGGGGTCTTAAGTGAAATGACCCCCGCTTTTCATTGGGGGGATGGTGCATCGTCTGCCAAGTCTTTTGCTTTTGTAGTATGTTTTCGTGTGCAAGTTCGTACTTCCCTCTGGATTTTCCAGGTGTTTAATCATGTATTTTTCTTCCTGCGTTTTCCCGGGGAAATACAGGTTTTGAAACCTCAGCGCTCCCAGAATTGAGGGTTTTTTTCTCCGTTTGCGCGCCGTGAAAATTTTCTGTACATTTTCTAGGGCGGAATTTCACCTTTTCCCTTTAAAAAGGTGCTGTTTTAAGTGCGCAATATTCCAGCCTAGATAAACAAGTGACCCAAGAGTGTCATCATGGGGTTTGGCCCCCCTAGTTTTTAAAGGGTTTTCATTTTCCATCCTGTCCCTTTTTCTACAGATGCGATTTATACAAAGTTATGGTCCTTGAAGGTGAGATCCTCCGACATAATCACTCCCAGGTCTTTGACGTTGGTGTTTCGCTCTATTTTGTGGCCAGAATTTGTTTTGTACTCTGATGAAGATTTAATTTCCTCATGTTTACCATATCTGAGTAATTGAAATTTCTCATCGTTGAACTTCATATTGTTTTCCGCAGCCCACTGAAAGATTTGGTTGATGTCCGCCTGGAGCCTTGCAGTGTCTGCAATGGAAGCACTGTCATGCAGATTCGGGTGTCATCTGCAAAGGAAGACACGGTGCTGTGGCTGACATCCTTGTCTATGTCGGATATGAGGATGAGGAACAAGATGGGAGCGAGTACTGTGCCTTGTGGAACAGAGCTTTTCACCGTAGCTGCCTCGGACTTTACTCTGTTGACGACTACTCTGTGTTCTGTTAGTGAGGAAATTATAGATCCATCGACCGACTTTTCCTGTTATTCCTTTAGCACGCATTTTGTGCGCTATTACGCCATGGTCACACTTGTCGAAGGCTTTTGCAAAGTCTGTATATATTACATCTGCATTCTTTTTGTCTTCTAGTGCATTTAGGACCTTGTCGTAGTGATCCAATAGTTGAGACAGACAGGAGCGACCTGTTCTAAACCCATGTTGCCCTGGGTTGTGTAACTGATGGGTTTCTAGATGGGTGGTGATCTTGCTTCTTAGGACCCTTTCAAAGATTTTTATGATATGGGATGTTAGTGCTATTGGTCTGTAGTTCTTTGCTGTTGCTTTACTGCCCCCTTTGTGGAGTGGGGCTATGTCTGTTGTTTTTAGTAACTGAGGACGACCCCCGTGTCCATGCTCCCTCTCCAAAGGATGGAAAAGGCTCGTGATAGGGGCTTCTTGCAGTTCTTGATGAACACAGAGTTCCATGAGTCTGGCCCTGGGGCAGAGTGCATGGGCATGTCATTTTATCGGCTGTTCGAAGTCATTTGGCGTCAGGATAACATCGGATAGGCTTGTGTTAATCAAATTTTGTGGCTCTCTCATAAAAAATTCATTTGATCTTCGACTCTCAGTCTGGTTAGTGGCTTGCTAAAAACTGAGTCATATTGGGACTTGAGTAGCTCACTCATTTCCTTGCTGTCATCTGTGTAGGACCCATCTTGTTTAAGTAGGGGCCCAATACTGGACGTTGTTCTCGATTTTGATTTGGCATAGGAGAAGAAATACTTTGGGTTTCTTTCGATTTCATTTATGGCTTTTAGTTCTTCCCGCGATTCCTGACTCCTAAAGGATTCTTTTAGCTTAAGTTCGATGCTTGCTATTTCTCTGACCAGTGTCTCCCTACGCATTTCAGATATATTGACCTCTTTTAGCCGCTCTGTTATTCTTTTCCGTCGCCTGTAAAGGGAGCGCCTGTCTCTTTCTATTTTACATCTACTCCTCCTTTTTCTTAGAGGAATAAGCCTTGTGCATACATCGAGTGCCACCGAGTTAATCTGTTCTAGGCATAAGTTGGGGTCTGTGTTGCTTAGTGTATTCTCCAGCTTATATCGGTTAGGACTTGGTTTACTTGGTCCCACTTTGTTTTTGTTATTGAAGTTGAATTTGGTGAATGCTCCCTCGTGAACTAGTCTCATTTGTCGGTCTGGGGCTCACGCATACTTGTCTGAACCTCAATTATGTTGTGATCTGAGTATATTGTTTTTTGATATGGTGACATTTCTTATCAGATCATCATTGTTAGTGAAGATGAGGTCTAGTGTATTCTCCAGTCTAGTAGGCTCTATTATTTGCTGGTTTAAATTGAATTTTGTGCAGAGATTTAAAAGCTCGTGTGAGTGTGAGTTTTCATCAGAGCTGCCTCCTGGTGTTATTACTGCAACAATATTATTTGCTATATTCCTCCATTTTAGGTGCCTTAAGTTGAAATCCCCCAGGAGCAAGATGTTGGGTGCAGGAGCTGGAAGATTTCCAGACAGTGGTTCAATTTTTAACAGCTGTTCCTGGAATTGCTGGGATGTTGCATCCGGAGGCTCGTAGACTACCACAGTGACTAGGTTTTGGTTCTCTACCTTTACTGCTAAAACTTCCACTACATCATTTGAGGCATTAAGCAGTTCTGTGCAAACAAGTGACTCTGCAATGTACAGGCCAACCCCCCCCCTTTTGCCTGTTCACTCTGTCACATCTGTATAGGTTGTAACCTGGGATCCATATTTCATTGTCCAAGTGATCCTTTATGTGGGTCTCAGTGAAAGCCGCGAACATTGCCTTTGCCTCTGCAAGCAGTCCACAGATGAAAGGTATTTTGTTGTTTGTTGCTGGCTTTAGACCCTGTATATTTGCAAAGAAGAATGTTATCGGACTGGTGGTATTGTTGGTACTGGGGGGGGATTTTTTTTCCGCATTAGTATCTGTATCTGTTGGTTTGGAGTGGAGGCCATCGACTGTGGTTCCACTCCAGGAATGACTGGATTTGGGTTACGATTTCTGCCATTTCCTGCCAGTTTTTTTTCCTTCCTGGCACTAAAAAACCTCTCCCTCTTGAGTGGCTGTGGCTACCCAGGGTTTTCCCATGGCCTGGATGTTTTGTATCTTTTTGTCCCCTTTAGATGGTTGCCTGGCAATTTAAGTTATAGCACAGTCTTTCCTGTACTGAAGAGGTACACATTTCAGGGTGGGAAAAAACTTACAGGAAGGGAGTTTGCATTTTCCTGTTGTCATATGGGCATGGCATTTTCTAGGGTGGTCATAGTTGCATGTCCCATCTGTTTTTCCAGATTTCCCATGCCAGCAGATTTCTAAGTGCATAGTATGTGCACAGGCTTGGTTTCCGCTTGCCTTGGGTTTCTGTGACTGTATTCCCTGTTGGTGCATGTTTCCCTGTCTTACTTCTATCCTCCTAGCACCAACAATGGAGCTCCCACCAGTTGTTTTTGGTAATTTATCCTCACTATTGCTATTGGAGTCCTCTTGTTTGCTATTTCCTGCGGTATTTTTAGTTTGCAATATTGGTTTTATCTTATCTTTGACTACACTTGTTTCCCTACTATGGCTCCTGTCTCCTATGAGGTCATTTATATGTATTCCTTCCTGCGTATAATTCCCGACTACCTGGACAAAATCTCCAGCTTCACCATTACTGTCTCCCAGGACAGTATCTCCAGCTTCACCATTTCTGTCTCCCAGGACAGCACCTCCAGCTTCACCATTACTGTCTCCCAGGACAGCACTATCAGCCCCACATTTACTGACTACCAGGACATCACCTCCAGCCTTACAGTTTGTGACTACATGGCCAGTATCAAGGGCATTTACCATTCAGCCCAGACTTTTTATGTTCCCATCTGTTGTGGGAAAGCTTCCGGTTGTCTATGAAAGCATCTTTGATGTTGTCCTCTTTTAATACCCTTGTGATTTTAGTCCACAGATTTTCCTCATTTGGGCATACCCAAAATCACTTCTCTGTTTTAATACTGCTTGTAGCTAGTTCTTGAATATCTGCACAAGGGGCGTGACACCAATTTCCACAAAAATGACAATTTATCCATGTGGAAGCCCGTTTGTTTGACTGACCACAGACTACACACAGCTTCATAATGATTTGAATGGTTGATTTACTGCAATTCTACTAGCAACCTCTTGAATATTCAAAATGGGAATTGACACAGTTACTTTTTGCTGATGATACTGTGCTTATGGGAGATTCTAAAGAAAAATTGCAAAGGTTAGTGGATGAGTTTGGGAATGTGTGTAAAGGTAGAAAGTTGAAAGTGAACATAGAAAAGAGTAAGGTGATGAGGGTGTCAAATGATTTGGATAAAGAAAAATTGGATATCAAATTGGGGAGGAGTGTATGGAAAAAATGAATTTTTTTCAGTTTACGGGGGTTGAGTGTGGGCGGATGGATTTTGAAGAGGGGTTAATCATAAAATTTTGATGGGGGAAAAAAGGGTGGGGGTGCGTTGAGGTAAGGGAGTAAAAAAAAACTTATCTATGGGGCAAAAAAGGGGTATGTAAAAAAGATAGTGTCCCAAACACTCTTAATGGGTTGAAGCTTGGGTGGTAATGCAGCAGGGGGGAGAGGGTTTTGGAGGCGTGGAATGCCCTTTTTAAGGGGCAAGTGTGGTGTAAAATTATGGAAAATTCAGTGTGGAAATTAGGAGAAGGTGTGGATTAATAAAAGTTTTAGTCAAGGGCGAGGGGGGGTTTTTGAGGGGGTTTTGGTCTTTTAGAGAAAAGGACAAAGAGAATGACATGGAAAGCATATAAACTTAGGGGAAGGAAGGCGGGTAGGGGCCCTCGAAAGGGTTTGGGAGAGGGGGAAAAGGGAGGTTTTGGGAAGGGGGGGCTTGGACTTCCAGCAAGCGGCGTGAGGTTTTTAATAGGAGTGAATGGAGAGAAGGGTATTTGGGGGCCTGACGATCTGTTGGAGTGTGAGCAGGGTAAATTTAGGGAAAGGGATTCAGGGAAACCGTTTTTTTCATATGCGGACTTGAGTCCGGAAATGGGAAGTACAATGCCTGCACTTTAAAAAGGGGGGGTTTGGGGTATTTGGGAGTTTTGGGGGGATATGTTGGTATCTTTTTATGGTATCTTTTAGACTGTTGTATTCTAGCACCTCTGCAAAAACAGTGTAAGGCGAGTGTGGGGAAAGTGTTGAATGTGATAAAGTATTTTCTTTTTTTTTTTCTTTCTTTTTTTGGGTCACCCCGCCCCCGGTGGGGCGGGGCCCACTTGTTTAAAAAAAAAAAAAAAAAAAAGAACTCAGCTATTTTTATTTTTGTTTCTAACGTTTTTTTATATGGACAGCTTATCGTCACGTTCCTGATTTTTAATGTTTGTTTTATATGGGCGCCTAAACCCATCCTTTTAGTCTGCTTTATTGTCCAACGAAACCGTTTGAAACCAGTCCCGGGTTGGACCAGTCAAGGTTCGACCAGTCGATCTGATCTGATCAGTGGGTCACTTATTTAAAACATACTGGTCGGTGATTTGAGCTAACACATGAAGGATCTACTGGAAATTATCTACCCGAGTAATATGTTATTTGATTGATACAAAAGTATAACTTGCGTGTTGAAGAAATCGGTGACTGCTGGCAGCTCCTACAGTGACGAACGGTCGACCTCAACCCTTGTTTATCAATCGCTGTATCTAGCTTTTCTATTTTTTTTTTTCCGTCTCCACACAATAATGCTATATTATCACTATAGTTGACTGGTGCAAATTTTGGAGGAAGGACGCTTTTTCTGTAGTAATAATTGCTTCTCGTTGTGTATATTGCGACCGCTGGTAACTACATGTTATATGAAATTCACAGTAACGTCTGGTATTTCAAGAAAAAGAAACTAATGAAAGTCACTCCACTCCACTAAGTACCATTATAATACTGGTTAGTTGCTACTACAACACTGTATTCTGCTATTCACTGGTATCACTAGATTATATGCGAGTACACTAGCCGGCCAGGAAGATTATTAAAACAGCTGACCTGTGGTAAGTTTCTGGCGACTTCTGGCACCTGCCTTTATAGGCTTATCACTTCATTTACAAATTCACCAGTTTTCAAATGACACTTTAGCCTTTATCATCAATATACTAGGGAGCCACTGTAGTATACACTATACACTATGTATACTCAATGTTATCAGGGAGACTTTCTTTCCTCTGACACGAAAATGCACTGTGTGCTGCAGGGTTTTTTTTTATACTGTGCACACTGACCACACAGACCCATTCTCTAACATGTAGGTCTACCAGCTTTCTCCTGCTAGCTTTGAAGCTGCTAGAATTTTGGGGTAATAATACGTCACCAACACTGGCTTGCAAGCCGTACCTATACGTCACTGACAGTGACAGTAAAAGGGTTAATACGTGTTAGTGTAAACTTGTTATCTGACATTTATAAGTGGAAAAAATGGCGTCCTGCTTTCCAGCGATGTCCGCTTTCTGTCAGTACCCTGGAACCTAACTTGCTGTGTTAGTGGGGCCTTACTGTATAGAGAACTAATATTTATTTAGAAGAGATTGGTCAAGAACCATAGATTTAACCCTTTCGGTGTTTGTGCCATTGTTCTACTGCTTTGAAGCCAGTGTCTGTGCCATAGTACTATGCCATGAGCCCAGCTCACTCAGATAAGCTGTGAGCTGCAAATTTGGGCCGAGATATGAGAAAATGGCTCTTTTGGGTAATTGTGCATCATATAAAAAATCCTGCAGCACACAGTGCATAATGAGAAAGAATGCAGCTATGTTTTTGGTTTAAAACAGCGAATTTGTGGTGAATTTTCATATGGTTTTTATAGTTGCATTCATGGTTTTGTGGTCTCATTTGATAGAATGGAAGATACTATATTACAGAAATAGTGATAAGTTTGATTAATTTGAGGACCAAAAGTACCTTGAAATTGAGCTCAAAGTAGCAGAAATGTTTGATTTTTCCTAATGTTCAAGAGTAAACAAATCACATCACACATCTAATACACGTCAATTGGTGGTCTAATATGCATTCACAAATGTGCTGATATTATATACAGTTATTACAATATTGCATAACAGTAAATCTTTTATTTTTTGTGTGAATAAAAATTCCTTGCATGAATAAAAAATCAAAATGGAATTCATGCATAAAGCTGGAAATGTAACTTAAGAGGAAATGTTATTTTAATACCAGGAATGCCTACATTGTTTATTCTGGACTTTATTTTGAAACTTGTGTGTAATTGGCCAAATTACTAGCTTCTGATCATTTTATTTAACCCTTTCAGGTCCGTCCCGTAGATCTACGGCTTTACGGTGAGTGTCCAAACCATAGATCTACGCCATGAGCTCAGCTCACTCTGATAAACTGTGAGTGGTACATTTGGGCCTAGATATGAGAGAATACATCTATGTGGTATGTGTGCACCACATAAAAGAGATCCTGCAGCACACTGTGTATAATGAGAGAAAAAAACTGAAATCATGATTTTTCGATTAAAACAGCAACTTTGCAGTGTTTTTTTGTATGTTTTTTATAGTTGTATTTGCGATTTCTTGGTCTCATTTGATAGAATGGAAGACATATTACAGAAATAGAGATGATTTTCATTGGTTTTAGCACTGGAAATGGCTTGAAACTGAGCTCAAAGTAGCGGAAATGTTAAATTTTTGCCGATATTCAAGAGTAAACAAACGACCTCACACGTCTAATACACGTCAGCTGGTGGGTCTAATATACATTCACAAATATGGTGATGATATTTATACAATTATTACAGTATTGCATAACAGTTAATCTTCTATTTTTTGGTGTGAATAAAAATTCATTATGTGAATAAAAAATCAAAATGGAATTTATTTGTAAAGCCTCAAAACATAACTAATGAACAGAGGAAATGTTAGTTTAGTGCCAGGAATGCCTACATTGTTTATTCTGGACCCTATTTTGAAATTGGAATATTTTGAACTTTGTGTTAAATTGGCCAAATTAACAATTTCCGATCACTTTATTTTGTAGTTGAAACAGTTGACTTGGCGATTTCTTGTGCTCAATCGATAGAATAGAAGTAATACTAGTGAAATAGCTAAGAATTTGGTTGATTGGAATAATGTAATTGGCCTAAAATGGGAGTCAAAGTCGGCAAAATCGCCGATTCGTAAACATCGCTGACACATCAAAATTCGCGAGAGCATAATTTCGTCAATTTTCCACCAAATTTCGTACTTTTTGTTTTATTACCTTCACAAAAAGATTCTCTACGATTTCATAAGAAAAAATAACAAATTTTTTTTTTTTTAAAATTCTTGGACACTGGTGCGTGACTCCAGATTTGGGCCTTGGACCCTGAAAGGGTTAAATGGTTCAGAGAACCGACAAGTTGATAAATTAGACACATGTGCAGCACTTGGGTATCCTTATTGAGGAAATGTTTCGCCATGCAGTGGCTTCATCAGTCCTAAACAAAGAAGAATGGTGAAGATCAAAAGGAGTTTGAGGTAATCAGTCTCTTAGCCTGGAGTCAATGTAATCAGTCCATCAATCTTGAAAAGAATACAGCATATGTGTGAAGAAGTGGCTTATGTACTGTAGACAGGTGAGGTGAAGCAGTTATAGGCGATATCACAGTGGACAGACCCCCACTGCTATTGGCTCAGACGATGTCCAAGAGGCAAGCTATCACATCATTGGTGGGCTAAATCCCATCCACATAAGAACTGATGCTCCTATTAACTTAAATGGTGCATGTGAGGCAAGCTACCACATCGCTGGTTGGCTAATGCCCACCCGCAGATGCTGACAATAATAATAATAATAGTAATAATAATTTACAAGTTCAGTGGACCCCCGGCATACAATATTAATCCGTTCCTGAGAGCTCATCGTATGCCGAAATTATCGTAAGGCGAATTAATTTTCCCCATAAGAAATAATGGAAATCAAATTAATCCATGCAAGACACCCAAAAGTATGAAAAAAAAAAGTTTTACCACATGAAATATTAAGTTTAATGCATACAAACTGAAGAAGACATGCGCAGTTAGTAGTACTCTACTAACAATAGAATACATGACACTTACCTTTAATGAAGATCTGTTGATGATTGATGGGATGGGAGGAGGGGAGAGTGTCGAAGTTGTTATTGTTTAGAAGGGGAATCCCCTTCCATTAGGACTTGAGGTAGCAAGTCCTTTTCTGGGGTTACTTCCCTTCTTCTTTTAATGCCACTAGGACCAGCTGGAGAGTCAGTGGACTTCTGTCGCACAACATATCTGTCCATAGAGGCCTGTACCTCTCGTTCCTTTATGACTTTTCTAAAGTGGTTCACAACATTGTCATTGTAATAGTCACCAGCACGGCTTGCAATAGCCGTGTGAGGGGTGATTTTCATCCATAAAGGTTTGCGCCTTTGTCCACATTGTACACATTTCTTTAATCTTTGAAGTAGGCAACTTCTTCAGTTTCTCTATCCCCTCCTCCGAAGCAGTTTCCTCAGGTCTGGCCTCTTGCTGTTGAAGATTATCTAGCAGCTCATCAGTGGTTAGTTCTTCATTGTCCTCCACCAACTCTTCCACCAACTCTTCCACATCCTCCCCACTAACCTCCAACCCCAAGAATTTCCCCAATGCCACAATGGATTCCTCAACTGGCATACGATTCCCAGGGTTAGCCTCAAACCCTTCAAAATCCCTTTTGTCTACACATTCTGGCCACAGTTTCTTCCAAGCAGAGTTCAAGGTCCTCTTAGTCACTCCCTCCCAAGCCTTACCTATAAGGTTTACACAACTGAGGATATAAAAGTGATCTTTCCAAAACTCTTGTAGAGTCAGTCGAGTGTCTGTGGTCACTTCAAAGCACTTTTGAAAAATTGCTTTTGTGTACAGTTCTTGAAGTTGGAAATGACCTGCTGGTCCATGGGCTGCAGGAGAGGAGTGGTATTAGGAGGCAAAAACTTGACCTTAATGAAGCTCATGTCCCCAGAAAGTCGCTCTGCCAAGTCTGTAGGATGACCAGGGGCATTGTCTAATACCAGGAGGCACTTAAGGTCTAATTTCTTTTCAGTTAGGTAATTTTTCACATTGGGGGCATATGCATGGCGTAACCAGTCATAGAAAAAAGTCCCTAGTGACCCATGCCTTACTGTTTGCCCTCCACAGCACACACAAATTAGCCTTGAGGACATTGTTTTGCCTGAACGCTCTGGGAGTTTCTGAGTGATACACCAATAAAGGCTTCACTTTGCAATCACCACTAGCATTGGCACACATCAGAAGAGTAAGCCTGTCTTTCATAGGCTTATGTCCTGGGAGTGCCTTTTCCTCCTGAGTAATGTAGGTGCTGCTTGGCAATTTCTTCCAAAACAGGCCTGTTTTGTCGCAATTAAACACTTGTTCAGGTTTAAATTCTTCACTGTCTATGTAATCCTTGAATTCCTTCATGTATTTTTCAGCTGCTTTTTGGTCCAAACTGGCAGCTTCACCATGCCTAATCACACTATGTATGCCACTACGATTCCTAAATCTTTCAAACCAACCCTTGCTGGCCTTAAATTCACTCACATTACCACTAGTTGCAGGCATTTTTTCAATTAAATCATCATGCAACTTCCTAGCCTTTTCACATATGATCGCTTGAGAGATGCTATCTCCTGCAATCTGTTTTTCATTTATCCACACCAATAACAGTCTCTCAACATCTTCGAGTACTTGCGATCTCTTATTCGAAAACAAAGTTGCACTTTTTGCAAGAACAGCTTCCTTGATTGTCGTTTTCTTGGCCACTATAGTAGCGATGGTTGATTAGGGTTTGGTATACAACCTGGCCAGTTCCGACACACCCCCTCCACTTTCGTACTCTGCAATTATCTCTTTCTTCAATTCCATAGTAATTAGCACCCTTTTTCCTGCAGGGTTGGCACTAGAAGCTTTCTTGGGGCCCATGGTGACTTATTTTGCAGAAACAAACACCAAAAACACTGTGATAATATGGAATGTACCGAATGTATGCTTAGATGCGAGCACACTGGCTGGCTTGTAAACACTGGCATGCACGGGGCAGTTCAGGCCACACGTGGACGTGTCCCGGACGAATCGCGTGTGGCGGGTTTTTTAATGTGTGGTGAGGCAAAATTTTTATGTTAAAATGTATCGTAGGCCGGATTTAATGTATGCCGATGCCATCGTATGCCTGGGGTCCACTGTACATGATGCAACTATTATAGACCTAGCTGACATTGGCATACTACTGCCTATAGGAAGCCCCTGATTTGCAGAGCATTTGGGCAACTTAGAGTGAGCCTTGGTTTGGCTTTTGTTGTTGAGAGGCTGTATAAGAGGCATCCCACTATAACAGAAACCTGTACAGACAAGCCTGTTGGCAAATGGAAGAAGTTCAAAATTGGACCATCTGTAGATGAAAGACCAACACAAAAAGAAAGCAGGCATCAGGTAGAGTGGGCTCCCAAAAATGGTGGTCCTTGGTCAAGGACCGACAAGGTTGTTCACCTGATGAAATTACAGTAGTCCACCCAAATTCATGCGGGTTATGTTCCAAGACCATCCACGAATTTGGAAAAACCACAAATTCTGGACGCTGTTAAAAAAAAATGCCTATAAACGCCTAGTTTTATAGTTTAAACCCTAAATATGCCCCCAAAACACTTTAATATAATTTCAAACTCAGCTTCATACATCACCCTCCCTTAAAAAAGAAAAAAAGAATGCAAAGATAAACCCGTATACAGTACTGTACTGCTATGTCTCCCGCAGTGCTAGAATGTAAAATACTGATGTTATCCCTCTATGTACTGTAATTCATGCAAGCCTGTTTTCTTTGGTATACTGTAATTCATGCAACCCCATTTTCTTTGGTATATGTACAGTAAATACAGTGGGGCCCCACTTATTCGGCAGGTTAGGTTCCAGGCTACTGCCAGGAAGCAGACTTCGCCAGAAAGCAGAACTCCATTTTTTCCATTTATAAATGCATAAAAATGCCAGATAACAAGTTTACGCAAACATATATTAAGTTAGCAATAGAACTAGGCATTAAAAAGTAAAATACACACACAGTACACCCATTATTTACCTCCTGGCCACCTCACCCACACATACTATACTACGATGCTTAAAGCTCCCTAGAGGGATAAAATGCATATACAGTACACGCATTACTTACCTTAAAATATTTGTAGTCTTAATGGTCTTAATGTAGGGTGAGAGGTGAAAAGTATTTATTTGTAGAAAGTCGTGTGGGAGGCATGGCATCCAGCCTGGCCACTCCCACCTACTACGACATTAAGCTCCCTAGAGTGATAAAATGCATATACAGTGGACCCCCACCTTACGATATTAATCCGTTCCTGAGAGCTCATCGTATGCCGAAATTATCATAAGGTGAATTAACCCTTTGAGGGTCGCCAGGCCCTCTCAGAGACTTAGGTGGCCCGGTGGCCTAGTGGCTAAAGCTCCCGCTTCACACACGGAGGGCCCGGGTTCGATTCCCGGTGAGTGGAAACATTTCGACACGTTTCTTTACACCTGTTGTCCTGTTCACCTAGCAGCAAATAGGTACCTGGGTGTTAGTCGACTGGTGTGGGTCGCATCATGGGGGACAAGATTAAGGACCCCAATGGAAATAAGTTAGACAGTCTTCGATGACGCACTGACTTTCTTGGGTTATCCTGAGTGGCTAACCCTCCGGGGTTAAAAATCCGAACAAAATCTTATCTATCTTACCTTGTTCTCAGGGTCGCCAAAATTTAAAAAAAAAAAAAAATCATGAAAAGATAGAGAATCTTTTCCCGATCATAATGACACCAAAAGTATGAAATTTGACGGGAAACTTAGGAAATTATGCTCTCGCGAAGTTAGCAGTCTCGACGATGTTTATGCATCGGCGATTTTGCCCACTTTGAGCCCTATTTTCGACCAATTCCAGTGTACTAGTCGACAAAACTCATAACTATTTCGCTAGAACTCTGTTTTTTTCTGTTGAATAAGTACAAGAAACCACACATTTACCGATGTCAACTATCCAATAAAGTGGTCAGAATTTAGCAATTTTGCCAATTTCACACAAATTTCAAAAGATGCCAATTTCCAAATAGGGTCCAGAATAAACAAGAAAGACATTCCTGGCACTAAAATAACATTTCCTCTGTTCATTAGTCACATCCCCACGCCCCTCTTACATTTCTTTTGCTTTCCACTTTGAATTTTTATTCTCACAAAAAATAGGAGATTTACTGTTATGCAGACTACTGCATTGGTGTAGAAATGGTATAAATATTATCAGCACACTTGTGAAAGAATATAAGATTCAACAGTTGATGTGTATTGGACACTTGGCATGATTTGTTAACTTTTGAACTTTGGCAAAAATCAAACATTTCTGCTACTTTGAGCTCAATTTCAAGGTACTTTTCATTGTGAAACCAATCAAAATCATCTCAATTTCTGTAATATGTCTTCCATTCTATAAAATAAGACCAGGAAAACTAGAATACAGCCATAAATACCATATGAAAATACAGTGCAAATTTGCTGTTTTAAACCAAAAACACGGTCAAAGTTTTTTTTTTCTCATTACGCACTGTGTGCTGCAGGATTTTTTTTTTATACTGCACACACTGACCACATAGACCCATTCTTTCATATATAGGCCTTCCAGCTTTCTCTTGCTAGATTTGAGGGCGCTAGAATATATGCGTACTAGTACGTCAAAAACCCTGGCGCATAAGCCGTACTAGTACGGCCGAAACCCCGAAAGGGTTAATTTTCCCAATAAGAAATAATGGAAATCAAATTAATCCGCGCAAGACACCACAAAGTATGAAATTTTTTTTTTTTTTTTTACCACATGAAATATTAATTTTAATACACACAAACTGACACTTACCTTTATTGAAGATCTTGTGATGATTGATGGGATGGTAGGAGGGGAGAGTGTGGAAGTTGTTAATGTTTAGAAGGGGAATCCCCTTCCATTAGGACTTTAGGTAGCACGTCCTTTTCCGGGGTTACTTCCCTTCTTTTAATGCTAGGACCAGCTTCAGAGTCACTGGACCTCTGTCGCACAACATATTTGCCCATAGAGCTCTGTGCCTCTCATTCCTTTATGATTTGTCTAAAGTGGTTCACAACATTGTCATTGTAATAGTCACCAGCACGGCTTGCAATAGCTGTGTGAGGGTGATTTTCATCCATAAAGGTTTGCACTTCAAGCCACTTTGCACACATTTCCTTAATCTTTGAAGTAGGCAACTTCTTCAATTTCTCTCTCCCCTCCTCCGAAGCAGTTTCCTCAGGTCTGGCCTCTTGCTGTTGAAGATGATCTTGCAGCTCATCAGTGGTTAGTTCTTCATTGTCCTCCTCCACCAACTCTTCCACATCCTCCCCACTAACCTCCAACCCCAAGGACTTCCCCAATGCCACAGTTGATTCCACAACTGGCATACGCTTCTCAGGGTTAGCCTCAAATCCTTCAAAATCCCTTTTGTCTACACATTCTAGCCACAGTTTCTTCCAAGCAGAGTTCAAGGTCCTCTTAGTCACTCCCTCCCAAGCCTTACCTATAAGGTTTACACAACTGAGGATGCTAAAGTGATCTTTCCAAAACTCTCTTAGAGTCAATCGAGTGTCTGAGGTCACTTCAAAGCACTTTTGAAACATAGCTTTTGTGTAGAGTTTTTTGAAGTTTGCAATAACCTGCTGGTCCATGGGCTGCAGGAGAGGAGTGGTATTAGGAGGCAAAAACTTGATGTTAATGAATTTCATGAGACATGTACAAATGCTGAATAGCCAGCCCCAAAATGAAAATTTTCTTTCCTGTGGTAAAATGTTGACATTTAAACTTAGAAGGTTGTTCATAGATAGTAACAGTTCTGCAACCTCTCGCAGTGCAACAACAAACACCAAAGACATCTCTTTGCACCCAGGTTGGATACATCAAGTTTACACAAATACCATCACGTTCCATCTCACACACAAATTTTAAGCACACAATGAACACAATTTGCATTACACACATTAAAATGATACTGGAACACAGGCCATGGAAATAACATCTTCCTGCCCCATGTTTTAGTTTATTTAAAATGTTTGCATCTCTTAGTGCATAAGTATCAATCTTTCTAATCCTGTAAACCTTAGTTGTTAAACGTACTTTGTGGTAGTCAGTGTTTATGCCCAAGGTGCCATCTAATTTGGGAACAATGAAGCATGGGAATGCCCACTGACTCTCACTAAGCACTACAAACTGGTGGTGGAAGAATTTCACTTCTTCCTCTATATCCAGTTTTTCATACAGATTTTTCCCACACAAAAATTGTTGAATTGGCTCAGCTTCCTTAACAATTTCTTCCTTGAGTTTCAACTTTTCCCCATTACTGACATCCCAAACTTTTATAAAGTTCCAAGGTGGCTGAGCCAACTCTCCAACATTTTTCTCATTAAAACCAAGCATGCATTTCCCAAAATCTTTTACACACATGTTATTTCTTAAATACACTTTTGGTATTTCATACAGATTATTGTTTTGCAGCCCTTTACATTCCATTAAACATTGGTCTCTCTGAATTTTTGACATAACTTCAAACCCTTTGACCAGTTACTGTGTACATTATACAGTGGACCCCCACATACCGATTTTAATCCGTGCAAGAGGGGTCATTGGTATGCGAAATAATCGGTATGCGAATGAATTTTCCCCATAAGAAATAATGGAAATCAAATTAATCCATGCAAGACACCCAAAAGTATGAAAAAAAAAATTTTTACCACATGAAATGTTAATTTTAATACACACAAACTGAAAAAGGCATGCACACTTACATGACACTTACTTTTATTGAAGATCTGGTGATGATTGATGGGATGGGAGGAGGGGAGAGAGAGTGTTAGTGTTTAGAAGGGGAATCCCCTTCCATTAAGACTTGAGGTGTCGAGTCCTTTTCTGGGGTTACTTCCCTTCTTCTTTTAATGCCACTAGGACCAGCTTCAGAGTCACTGGACTTCTTTCGCACAACATATCTGTCCATAGTGGCCTGTACCTCTCGTTCCTTTATGACTTCCCTGAAGTGTTTCACAACATTGTCAGTGTACAGGTTGCCAACACGGCTTGCAATAGCTGTGTGAGGGTGATTTTCATCAAAAAGGTTTGCACTTCAAGCCACTTTGCACACATTTCCTTAATCTTTGTAGTAGGCAACTTCTTCAATTTCTCTCTCCTCCCTCCTCTGAACCAGTTTCCTCAGGTCTGGCCTCTTGCTGTTGAAGTTGATCTATCAGCTCATCAGTGGTTAGTTCTTCATTGTCCTCCTCACCAACTCTTCCACATCCTCCCCACTAACCTCCAACCCCAAGGACTTTCCCAATGCCACAATGGATTCCTCAACTGGCATAATCCTCTCAGGGTTAGCCTCAAACCCTTCAAAATCCCTTTTGTCTACACATTCTGGCCACAGTTTCTTCCAAGCAGAGTTCAAGGTCTTCTTAGTCACTCCCTCCCAAGCCTTACCTATAAGGTTTACACAATTGGGAAAAAAAGTGCTTCCCCAAAACTTCTTAGGTCGTTGGTTTCTGGGGTCCTCAAAGCCCTTTTAAAAACAGAGTTTTTGTTACTTTTTTTTAAAGTTTGCAATAACTGCTGGCCCATGGGCTGGGAGAGGAGTGGATTGGAGGAAAAAATTGATGTTAATGAATTTCATGCCCCTAAAGTCGTTTGCCTTGTTGTGGTGCCGGGGCATTGTCTAACCCAGGAGGCCTTAAGTTTAATTTTTTTCAGTTAGGTTAATCTTTCACATTGGGGGAAAATGCATGGTGAAACTCATAAAAAAAAGCCCCTAGTGCCCCATGCTTACTGTTTGCCCCCCACAGCACAACAAATTCCCCTTTGGGGACTTTCTTTTGCCTGAACGCTCTGGGATTTCAGAGTGTCCCTAAAAAAAGGCTTAACTTTGAAATAAAAAATTTAGCATTGGAAAACACATCAACAAAGAACCCTGTCTTTAAAGGGCTTATGCCTGGGAGTCCCTTTTTCCTCCTGAGAAATGTGGCCCGCTTGGTTTTTTTTCCCCAAAACAGGCCTGTTTCATCACAATTAAAACTTTTTCAGGTTTCGTCCTTCGTCTCTATGATCCTTGAATTCATGCCAATTTTTCACCTTTTTGGTCCGAACTGGCGCCTCACCCTGCTTATCCACTTGTATCCCCTACGCTTCTTAAATCCTCAAACCAAAAATTTGGGCCTTTAAATTCCTCACACAGCAAGTTGCAGGATTTTTTTTAATTAAATCCTCATGCAACTTCCCCAGCCCTTTTTGCTTTTGATCGCTTTTAGAGACGCATCTCCTGCTAGCTGTTTTTCTTTATCCCACCCCCCAAAAAGGTCTTCAACTTTCCTCATTGCGATCTTTGTTTCGAAAACACAGTTTTAAACCCTTTTGGCCCAAAAACAGTTCCTTGATTGCCTTTCTGGTGCCACAATAGTAGCGATGGTATTGGGGGTTTTTTGTCAACCGACCAGGGGCGGCGATACGCACTCCCCCTTTATACTTTTCAATGATTCCCTTTTTTCATCTCTATTGGAAAATTCTCCCCTTATTTCTGTGGGGTTGGCACTAGAAGCTTTTTTTGGGGCCCCTGGTCACTTATTTTCCCGAAAAAGCCCGAAAAACTGTAATTACGAAATATTCCCATTGTTGCTTGGTGTTTTCGCGGAGGCTGGCTGGTAAAAAATGCCCCCGCGGACATTGAGGCTGGCTGAGGGCCACATTGGAGTCTGGACGAAAATGGTGAGGGGGTTTTTTTCGGTATCGAGGGAAAATTTTTGCGATTAAAACAAGCGGTAGGGATTAATAGTATGTGATGCCCTCGGATGCGGGGGTCCACTGTACTAATTCTTTTCTTGTTGGGGGTGGTTTTTTTTTAAAAAACCCCGGGAAAACTTCCCCCACAACAGTTCACCCACAGAATGCCATACAGATTTTCACATGAATTGGCCCCAGTTCAGACTTCTTCCCCCGTCCCCAAAGGTATCATGGCCCAAATTTATGGTCCCACACATCATCCTGGCGGTTGGGGGCACGTTCACTGGTACCATCCCCTCATCAGCCAAACGTGTTAAAAACTGAGAAAAACTCCGGGGGGGAAGCATTACCATCTCCCCAAGCCAATAGCTCAGAGATTCCAAGTGTTCCCCACTCAGCAAATACAAAGAAAGGGGTCCTTCATCCCCGTTGTTAGATTTCTTCCATAGGGTTTCACATTGTCTTGAGGGGTTGATGTAATTTCTCTATTTCCCCTTTAGATGGGGGGTGATAGGCCATTGCAAAGTTGGCTCTACTTTTAACCTTCAAACATTTCTAAAAAAATTTTTAGGTAAAGTTAGCCCTTGATCTGTTTGTACCTCCCAAGGAAAAACCCAAAAGGGGAAAAAAACTTCTCAAAACCCCTTTAAAACCACTCGAGCTGTTTTCTTGCTAGGGAAATTTCTTCTAGGGACTGGGATGGACAAATTTTTTTTAGTAAATAATTATTTCCCATTCTGGTCCTTGGGAGTGGGCCAACGACATCCACTACCAGCTTGCTGAAGGGTTCACCTGGTGCTGAAATCGGCTGAAGGGGAACAGGTTTAATGCTTTGATTAGGTTTCCCTATAATTTGGCAGGCATGACAGGTCTTTATATAATCTCCCACCGTCTCCCACAGCCGAGGCCAGAAGAAGTGCCTGGAAACCCTGGATACTGTTTTAGCAATACCTAGGTGTCCACCTAGAGGTGTGTCATGCACTAAGCTAAGAACATGGTTTCTATAAGGCTCAGGCACCACGACCTGGTGACAAAAACTTGGCTCTCCTTCTACTGGTACTGCAACCGAAGGTGCCTTCTTCATTAGTATACCTTTCCTGAAATAGAAGCATTTATTTAAACGTAAAGATTCCTCCTCAGTCACAGCTGAGGCTCTGATCGACTTAAGTGTGTCATCACACCCCTGTGCAGCATTTAACTGCATCATAGTAGGCCCAATCTCCCTCACACTACTTCCTTGATCTCTGCACTGATTAGGCTCAACTCGGGTTGTGGTATCCTTTTCTTTAGTTGACTGCAGTTCAACATCAGAAAATAGAGTTTCCAAACCTAAGTCCTCACCATCCTCATGAGAAATATAAGGATTACCTTTGGTATCCTGGTCACGAGACATACTTCTTGTGATGGCACCAACAGGGAAAAGGTCTGGCAGGGTCTCCCTAGCCTTCTTCTCCCAAACTTTGGGGTCTGGTTCCCCCCATACTAGTGGTTCTTCACTGTCTAACAGACCCATAACATTGTTTCCCAATAAGAGGTTAACCCCTTCGAAGGGAATTTCATCTGAAATACCTACAGGGAGATAGCCAACTTGGAATGCAGATTCTACCCATAATTTGTGTACAGGTGTCCTTATGGTTGAACCCGTAATACCCTTCAATAACATATCTACTCCAGTATAGGTATCCTTAGACACTGGCAACACTCCAGCACGTAGCAAGGAGTAGGTGCTACATCCATCTCTCAAGGACACTATGTTCTCAACCCTACCCACATCCTTATGCAAAGCAACTGTGGATTTACTAGAAAATACCTGCATCCTGGGGTCTAGACCCAAAGGTACCTCCTCACCTTGCTTTGAAGACCTAATGCAGGCAACTGGATGTATCTCTGCAGTTAGGGTCCCCTGGGATGGTTCCTCCCTTTCCTGATCTCGCCGTCTTGACCAGCAAAACTTTTGTGTGTCCAGTTTTGTTACAGTAGTAACAGATAAAATTCTTAAAGGTATTTTTACCATTTGGTGTAGGACTGGTACTGTTTACTCGAGGACCTGAAACATTATCTGATTGTCTAGGTAAACTTTGAACTCCAGCTGACTTACCTTTTCCTTCTATTTTAGAGGGCACCTCAGCCTTCATTTGTCCCTGAAAATTCTTGTCCCACTTACCTTTATGACCATAGGACTTAGAATAAGGTTTAGAACGAGTGGGGAAATTTTCAGAAGCAGCATGACTGTTTTTACTTACCATTTCCCTGCGAGCCAAGAATCGGTCACCTAGATCCAGTGCTTCTGAAAGATTATCTGGGTTTTTGTCCTCCAAATATTCTCTGAGGTCAACAGGGATTGTATTGTACAATTCCTCATGAACCATCAGATCTACTAATTTGTTATAGTCTTTATTAACTCCTTTGGAACAAACCCATTTCTTAAAAAGGAACAGTTTCTCATTCCCAAACTCAGTTAAGGTCTGCCCATCCTGAAATTTTTGATTCCTGAACTTTTGTCTATATTTCTCAGGTATCATTTGGTAGGCAAGCAATACTTCCTCTTTAATCTTATCATAATCAGAAAAATTTTGCCCCTCCAGAGTCTCTACTCTCTGGAATCCTTTACCCACAAGTTGTGTGTGAACTAGGGTAGCCCAGTTCTGTTTGGGCCATCCTTGCTCCAGAGCAGTCTTCTCAAAAAAAGAAAAATATCTATCTGGGTCACTTTCTGTAAACTTAGGGACAAAATTTGCAGCTTTAGTTATGTTAAAGTACTGCTCAGGCTCTTGTTCTGAACCTCCTAACCTTTGATGCTCTTCCTCTTTAGCTTTCATTAATTTCATTTCAGCCTCTAGCACAGCTAATTTCAGTCTCATCCATTCCATTTCTGTAACCCCTGGGGTAGGTGATCCCTCATGTTCACTGTTAACAGGCATGTTTACTGATGAATTATTACCTTCTTCCCTGAAGCCTAAAACGTTTGAAGACTCATCTTCTAACATAGTTTTTATCTTTAAACACTTGCTTCCCTCTTACAGTATCAGTGGACAAAGTTTTCCCACAGGCACATAAAATAACACAAATTGAATGTAAACTATGCACATAGCACTTACCATAACCACAACAAAAATGTGTTACTCACCCTTTCTCCCACCTTAGGAGAAAAACAACCTGTAAACTAATATATGAAAACAACACTTCCACTGACACCACCTTGGTAAATCTTCTACCAGAAACATGCAACTGTTATTACCCCATATCAGTACATATAGTTCAAAGAATGTTTTGAGATATTTTAGCAGTCAAATAACTCTCCCGGTCAAGCTCCCATGTTACGTTGGTTTGTCCCTTATTACTTTGATAGTAAGGTTCTCACTACATGTTCTCGTGTGGGGTAGCTTTTTACTTAATGGCCTTATCTGTGTAGGGGGTAATACTTACATCATGGCTGATCATCCTGAGTGTCTCTGAAATTCTTTTACCAGCCCTCTTCACAGGTTATGTAAACTACTACTATAAAAATATAACTGTATTCTAAATAGATATGTACAGAAGATACAATCACAGCCTCACATTTTCAAAACAAAAATCTACACACTCCATAGCTGTTCTCCCACATGGTGCATCTCAGCAACTTTTGTCCTTCTCTCTCCTCTTCAAGGGGGGCTCCTTGGCATGGTGAAGAGGCTCTTGGTCTGAGGAATTAGCCCTGTCGGTCTTCTTCCTCAGACCGAACCTAATTACCCCCCATTCTCCCCTCCCCTATCCCATCCTCCCCATCCACACCTTTTTCCATTCCTCCTCCTCCTCCCCACCCCTCCCTTTTGCCCTTCCTCTTTTTGGCCTTTGGGAAATTTCTCCCACAGGCGCGCTAGTTCCTAGGTAGGGGAAAGGACACCGGGGTCCATCCCATTCCGTTGAGGTTCTTGGCGGTGGCGTAGTTTGCCATGGAATCTGGATTGCCTGGGGATGTCCCGATCCCTCTCCGGTATCCCGGAGTAGCTTTGGGTGTCTTTCGGGCGAGGGGGTATATCTCTGGAAGCCACTTTCGGGATTCGGGGGTGGGGGGACGAAGGGGTATGCTTTGTGGCGGATATCCGGCCGCCCTCTCTTTTGTCCACGGGGTTAGCTCGGCAGATTTTGAGGTTGCTATCCGGATTGCGGGTTTTAAATGGCATAAAGGGTTAGGGTATGGCACGGGTTCCAGTGCTCTGGCTACTAGCGGTGCTGAGGTCCTCTTGGGCGCGGAGGGGGGTTTTCCCGGCCCTTTCATTCCTCCTGGGAACTATTCCTCCCCGCTCCCCCTTTTTTTTATTTTTTTTTTTTTTTATTTTCTTTTCTTCTTTCTTTTTTTTTCTTAAAAAAAAAGGAAAGGAGTAACCTAACCATGGCGCCCTAGTCCATGAACCCATACCCCCGGGCCCCTTTGATACCGCCCCCCTTCTGACCCTGCCTTGTGTTTAGCCCACTCTTCGGACACTCCTGATGCCCTGTCCCTCTTGCGGGTTTTTTTGCTGTTTCCTCACCCGCTTCAGGTACCGGGGCTTCGACTGGACTCTTCGATTGTTCTGAACTCGCTCTCCTTTGACTATGCTTCCGGCTTCCCCCTTTTACGGTACAGCAATTTTCGAATCGCCCCCCCTTTTCACGCCGGCCCAAACCCCGGTCCTACCCCTAAACGCCAAGTAAATCTCCTGGTGATGCTCCTTCGTTACCTTCCCATTCTACTCGGAAAGGACCGAGACGTCAAGCACTCCCTCTCCACGCTCAGTTTCGGACACACAATGGACTAAGTACTTTACTTTAAGACCGATTTTCTTCTTCCTGCCTACCTTTCTGACCATAGTATTGGCAAAGTGCTCTGCGTCTGTGGTAGAGTTATTTCCTTTCATGCTCTCAAGAGCGGTATGCGCATCGTCACTGTCCAGAATGCTACCCAAGTCATGATCTTTCTCTCCTTTCGAAAATCAATACTACCCCTTCACTATTGAAAAACATCTTTCTCTAAATTCTTGTAGTGGTACTGTCATTCTGCCCATACCTTTAGTCCAACAGAATTTCCAGTCATGTGGCAATGGACATTTTTGAACAGCTGGAACTCCAAGATCTCCCAATCCTCAAAGTAGAACCTTATGCCTTCCTCCCCGGGGGGGAGACGTTACCCTTGCAATGTGGCTCATTTAACTTTGGACAGCGGAGAACCCCCTTTCCTCTGTATATGTCGCGGGACATCGGTTAAAAGTTCGAAAGGTGATACCTACACCGCAAAAATGTAGAAATTGCTGGCGTTTTGGTCACCCAGCGAAATATTGCAGATTCTAGGGCCCGAATGCCAGTCTGTGGCGCCGACGACCATTCTAATACATTTGCAGTCAACCTCCATCTTGCCTTAATTGTAAGGGAAGCTCCCTTGTACTCCCGCCGTTGCCAGGTTACTTAAATGAAGTGAAATCCGTTGCCTCAAAGAGGCAGAAGGTTCCCTTATGCTATGGCAGTTACTCATCTCCGCCTCCAAGGGAGATACCCATGTTTTTATTCTGTGTTTCCAAACATCCCCCACTTCTGGGGTCCCATCTTCTGCAGCCTCCTCTGTTGTTACCCCTCCCATACCCACTACGGCATTAATCCTTTGCTGTCCTTGGCTCTGACGTCCCGACTACAACTCAGTCTGTTCTCACATCTTCGCGTCCTTCCTCACAAGCCAGTATCGAAAAGCCTCGTAAAAACACCTAATACCAATCGCCCCTCTATCAGAAGCCCCAAAATCCACAATTGCTAAAATTCTTTTTGCCCTTCTTCCTTTTCCATCCACACTTTACCTTTCCCAGTCTCTTGTACCTAGTTCTTCCCTCTCTCTAGCTCTATTACAAGTGTGGAGATTTCCCCTCTCTCGTAACTTTGCCTTCCACCCCTGTCCCCTCCAAGTTTCTCCCTCTTCTGCACCCCCCGGGTTTTCTGCCTCTTCTGTCCCCCCCCACACTTCATCTCCGTCCCTTACACTCTTCCCTCCCCTCTACTTGGTACAGTCCTTTGCTGTCCCAATTTTTTACTCACCCTCCTCCTTCTATCTCCAATATGGTCCCCCCATACATCTTTGAATTCAAAAAACACTTGAAACCATTTCAGAATATATTGCAGAGACTAAACCTTCAATGGACACTGATTCACTTCCTGTTCCTTCTCTTCCCTCTCCTCCATCTTCACAACCCCATTCTTCGCAACGCTCCGTTCCTTCGCTACTTAAAACGTCTTCCAAATCCCCACCACACGTTGACTTTTCAAACCCCCTCTAGCCCGTGGTGCCTTTACCTACAGATTCCTGATATTTTCTTCATCGCCAATCATGGCCTATTTACAGGGGAATATCCGCGGCCTCAGGGGTAATGGGGGTGAGCTTCAGATGTTGCTTTCCAGGTTTTCCCCTGTTGGTGCTGGGTTACAAGAACCAAAATTTACACTCGGCTGTTTTCCAACCTATCTCAGGCTATAATTTATTGTATTCTTCGGATCCTTTCTCAGATGGGACCTTTAATGAAAGTGCCCTTCTTCTACGCAATGATATTCCGTACTGCCAACTATTTGTCCATACCTCGCTGCATTACACTGCAGCCCGTATCCACTTGAATAAGTGGTTTACAATATTTTTTTATTTTTTATTTCCAATTTGTGCACACATACAGAGGTACAAAAAAAATACAGATAAGAGCAGTATGCCAAAGCCACTTATACTATGCATAGCATTACGGGCTGGCTTAAAATTAACTTAAGATTAACTAAGCAATGATTATTATTATTATTATAATCAAAAAGAAGCGCTAAGCCACAAGGACTATACAGCGCTGCTTCTTTATATCTCTCTCCTTCTCAGGCATTTTCTATCCCAGACTTTGCCTTTCTTGTCTCATCCTTACCGCCACCACTTCAGTTACTTGGTGATTTTAATGCCCACCATTTCCTCTGGGGGGGTCTCATTGTGACTCACGTGGCATCCAGTTGGAGGCTTTTCTCGCCTCTCACCCCCTCCATGTTTTAAATACGGGTACTCCCAGCCATTTTGATCCTCGTACTCATACTCTCTCGTGCATCGATCTATCAGTCTGCTCTTCCTCCACTGCCATATTTTTTGACCTTGAGAAGGCATATGACACAACTTGGAGGTATAATATTTTGGCCCAGGCCCATTCCTTAGGCCTCCGAGGCAATCTACCATCCTTCCTTAAGAACTTTTTAACTGACAGACATTTCCGTGTTCAAGTCAATAATGTTCTTTCCCCGGACTTCGTCCAAGCTGAAGGTGTCCCTCAGGGATGTGTTCTAAGCACAACACTTTTTCTCCTTGCTATAAATGATTTGGCCTCTGTTCTTCCCCCAATATTTGGTCATCACTCTATGTTGATGACTTCGCTATTGCTTGTGCAGGCGCTCTGACTGTCCTTATTGCAGTTTCTCTCCAGCTGCGGGCGACTGTGTTTCCACTTGGGCCACCATGCATGGGTTTAAATTTTCAAGTACCAAAACTCACCAAATTACTTTCACTAGACGCTCTGTTATCTCCCATCATCCTTTGTATCTCTATGGCTTTCCCCTATCCCGAACGTGATTTCAGTCCCGGTTTTTAGGCCTTCTCTTTGACCGTCGGTTATCTGGAAACCTCACATTACCCCTCTGAAGGCAACTTGTACAGCTGGTAAACCTTCTTAAAACCTTGCTCATCTTTCTGGGGAGCTGATCGTCAAACTCTGCTTCGCCCACATTCAGCCCCCGTTTTGTCGAAACTCGATTATGGTGACCAGATTTATTCCCCGGCCTCTCCTGCCACTCTCTCTAGCCTTAACCCCTATCCATCACCAAGGATTCCCTTTGTGCCTTGGTGCTTTTCGCTCTTCCCCCGTTGAGAGCCTCTATACAGAAGCGAATGTTCCATCCTTGTCTGATCGCCATGTGCCCATTGCCTTCGCTACTATGTAACTCTCACGATCTACACAATCCCTTTCCCTTTATAGAATGGTCACCGATATTAGTAGACATTCTTTATTCGTTGCCGCCCCTGTTTGCTCCGTCCCTTTTCTCTTCGCCTACATCACTCTTGTTTCCCGTCAGTTACCACATTTATATGTTCATGTAGCATCTCACTTTTCCCTACCCCCCTGGGAAGTTCCAGCTGTTCGGGTTGTTCTTTCTCACTCCTTTCTCGAAAGCTCAACTGCCTACGGTGGCTTCCCGCTCTCTTTTTTTTGATCATTTCCTCTCCCATTCTCATGCCCGCTGTTTTACACAGATGGCTCTAAGTCTTCAGACGGCGTCGGATTCACAGCAGTGTTTCCCGGACAGCATCGTGCGGGGGCATTTACTATCTTCATCTAGCATTTTTACTGCTGAACTGTATGCCATTCTTGCAGCACTTATTCGTATCGCATCTATGCCTGTGTCTCATTTGTAGTAGTCTCAGACTCCTTAGTGCTCTACAGGCTATACGAAAATTTGATAATCTCATCCCCTAGTTCTCCGTATCCAACTTTGGCTAGCCGTATCTCTACCAAACATAAAGATATTGTTTTTGTTGGGTCCCTGGTCATGTTTTACTACAGGGCAATGAACAGGCAGACACTGCTGCGCAGTCAGCAGTACATGGGCCTACCGATTTCCTATCGAGGTGTTCCATTTTGGACTATTTTTCTGCAATAACTACCCACTTCGCACCCGTTGGCAACAACGTTGGTCCCCTCTGTCGGTAACAAACTTCATTTTTATTTAAACGAGCATGGGTTACTGGCCGTTTCTTGTCATTCAGTGCCGAGGTTGGGGGACCACTCTCTCCCACCTTCGCATGGCGACACTCGTCTTATCATGGGTATCTCATGGCGAGGCCCCTGTTCCTCTCTGTGAGCAGTGTCAAGTTCCAGTATCGATTAGCCCCATTCTGTTAGACTGCCTCTCTATCAACGAGCACGCAGAATTTACCCCCAACGTCGTTTCGTTCTACTACTCTCTCTCTTTACCTTCCCTTCTTGCTGATGGACCCCCCTTTAATCCTGACTCTCTCATTGACTTCTTGACAACGATGATTTACTCCAAAAAACTCTGATGATACTTTTCGCACTCCCCTCGCCTTTCTAGTTTCAGTCTTTTTGCTGCCCCTTTACCTTTCACCATCAAACCCCGCTGTTATCCGTAACCTATTACTCATCCATCTCCCTTTTGCCACCTGATGCCCTCACTTCCTTCCTGCCCTGCAGCGCTGTATAGTCCTTGTGGCTTAGCGCTTCTTTTTGATTATAATAATAATGTCCTTCTCTCTTCTTGACTAACTCTGGGCTAACCAGTGTTTTGACACGCTTTAGTCACCCTGGGTATGGTGGCCACAACTTAGGTTATAAAAACTCACCCCTGGAGCACACATAATGCCCCAAAAGATAGAAAGGACCCAGAGATCCTGCCACCTCCATGTCAACAAGAGAAGAGAGAGAGAGAGAGAGGGGGAGGAGCCTAGCTAAGCTCCTCCCACACCCACCAAAACCAAAGACTGTTGCCAAGCACAATTCTCCAGTTACCACAAATCTACCACACCTTAATTTTACTTTTACAAAAAGAAATACAACTTCATAAATACTTATTTAAATTGTGTGTTTGTGTGTCTATAGTATAACCCCTTATATTGAGAAAAAAGGCTTGACCCCGCTGCCTCTCAGTCCTAAGGGTGATCAGTCCTTATGACATTTAGAGCTAAGTCCCCATCAATTCAATATAATTAGGTATTCCAGAGTAACTGTTACTTATAAATACATGTTGGGTCCTATAGCCCATAACACACATCAAGAGAGTAAGCCTGTCTTTCATAGGCTTATGTCCTGGGAGTGCCTTTTCCTCCTGAGTAATGTAGGTCCTGTTTGGCATTTTCTTCCAAACAGACCTGTTTTGTCACAATTTAAACACTTGTTCAGGTTTCAGTCCTTTACTGTCTATGTACTCCTTGAATTCCTTCACATATTTTTGCCAGTTATAAATAGGAGAGGAGAGTTATTAAATGGAGAGTTAGAGGTATTGGGGAAATGGAGGGAATATTTTGAGGAATTGTTAAATGTTGATGAAGATAGGGAAGCTGTGATTTCATGTATAGGGCAAGGAGGAATAACATCTTGTAGGAGTGAGGAAGAGCCAGTTGTGAGTGTGGGGGAAGTTTATGAGGCAGTAGGTAAAATGAAAGGGGCTAAGGCAACTGGGATTGATGGATAAAGATAGAAATGTTAAAAGCAGGTGCGGATATAGTTTTGGAGTAGTTGTGCTGTTATTTAATAAATGTATGGAAGAGGGTAAGGTACCTAGGGATTGGCAGAGAGCATGCATAGTTCCTTTGTATAAAGGCAAAGGGGACAAAAGAGAGTGCAAAAATTATAGGGGGATAAGTCTGTTGAGTATACTTGGTAAAGTGTATGGTAGAGTTTTATTAAAAGAATTAAGAGTAAGACTGAAAAATAGGATTGCAGTGAAAAAGGAGGTTTTTGGGAAGGTCGGGTGTGTGGCCGGTGTTTACGTGAAACTATAAGTGAACATTTTTTGTGGTTTAAAGGGGTTTTTTGTGGCTTTTAGGTTTTGGAAAAAAGGCGTATGCGGGTGGATGGGGGGGGCAATGTGGCAATGTTGCAGGTGTAGGTATAGGGGTGGTTACGAAAGCAGTAAAGGTTTTTATGGGAAGTGAGGTAAAGATGAGTTGTAGAAAAGAGGGGGAATTTATTTCCCGTAAAAGTGGGCCTTTAGAAAGGGTGTGTGAGTCCGTGGTTTTAATATATTATAGATGGGGTTTGCAAGGAAGTAATGCAAGGGTTTTGGCAAGAGGCGTGGAGTTTAAAAGAAAATTGTCACACTAAGTGGGAGTTGTCCGTTGCTCTTTGCTGATGACCTTGTTTTGGGAGATTTGGAGAAGTTGCAGAGGTTGTGGTGAATTTGTGGGGTTTATGTAAAAAAAAATTTTAAAAGTGAAACGGAAAGATAAGGTTTGAGGAACAAAAAGATTAGGTGGTGAAGATTGGATATGTTTGGGGGAGGGGATGGATGAGGTGATGTATTCAGTATTTGGGGTGGACATGTCGCGGATGGGTCTATGAAAATGAGGTAAATCAAGAATTGATTAGGGGGGAAAAGGGTGAGCGTGATTAGGGGCGTGGAGCAAAGAACTTTGTCCTTGGAGGCAAAGAGGGGAGTGTATGGGTTAGTTTTACCAACGCTCTTATATGGGTGTGAAGCATGGGTATGATGTTGCAGTGAGGGAAAAGGTGGAGGGAGTGGAGATGTATGTTGAGGGCAATGTGTGGTGTGAATATAAGAGGGGAATTCGTTTTATTTTGGGAAAATTTAGGGGGGGGGCCCGGGATTACCAAAACGGTTGCCCAAAAGGGTTGGGGAAAGGGGTTGTTGAGGTGGTTTCGAAATTTTGGGAGAAAATGGAGCGAAACGGAGTGATTCCAGGGTTTTCATTTTTTGTAGTGGAAGGAAGGCGGGGGTAGGGGTCGGCCCGGAAAAGGTTTGGGGGGAGGGGGGGAAGGGAGGTTTTTGTTGCGGGGGGCCTTGGATTTTTCCAGCGGGCATATGTAAGCTTTGTTGATGGGAAAGGGAATGGAGAAAAAAGGGTTTTTAATATTTTGCGTGCTGTTGAAGTGGGGAGAAAAAGTAACATTTTTTGAAGGGGTTCAGGTAAATGGCAGGCCGGACTTAAAGTCCTGGAGATGGGGGGTTTTACAGTGCCTGCACTCTGAAGGGGGGGTTTGTTCTTTTTGCAGTTTAAAAACTGAGTGTAAGGCCCCCTTTCGGGCAAGCCCGTGATGGAGGGGAATGATGGCGAAGTTTTTTTTTTTTGGGCCCTTCCCTTTGGGTGGGAATCGGCAAGTGTGATAAAAAAAAAAAAAGTTTTTTAAAGGCTAAATAAGTCCATGGCTCTAAAAAAAGCTAAAGTGCCAAACCTTTGGAAAAAAGGAAGGTGAAAAAATTTTGATTAAATTTTAAGAAAACATCATTGAACAATTGATGTGGGGTACGTGGGGGCGAACTGGAGGATGAAAAACAAATCCCGTAAAACCATATCTTCCATCATACCCAAAAAAAAAGGAAAAAATAAAGGGGAGGGGTTTTGTTGCAAAGGGGGGGAAATATGCTGAAAAAATTGAGTTCCCCCCAGTACTCGAAATGCGAGACTTAAATTATTGGTGTGGAAAAACGAGAAATAATTGCGGAGATAGTCTTATGACGTCGTTATTTGTAAAAAAAGGTAGGCATTTTGCAGGGACGAGGGGGTTTAAAGAAAATTGCCTGAAAACTGTGGTATGTGAGTGAATTTAAGGCGATTGGTTTTTGAGAAAAATTTTAAAAAGGTACTGGCATACAAAAGTGTTGTAAGGGGTGGCGAGGCTGCCAGTTCGGACCACAAGGTGGCCCGAAAAAATATGTGGATGGGAAATTCCCAAAGGGGTACTAAACAGTGAAGGGCTGAAAAAAAAACAAAGTGTTTTAGTTGTGATAAAAAGGCCCCTTTTTAGGAAAAAAAAATGCCAAAAAAGGGGGGGGGGGGCCTCATTACTCAGGGAAAAAAAAAAAGCTGCCCGGGGCCCCCAAGCCTATGAAAGACCGGCTGACGCTAATGTTCTGTTGGGTTTAAGCTAGTGGGGATTTCAAAAAAGAAGTTTTTAGTGTTCCCCTTTTGAAAAATCCCCCAGGTTCAAGAAAAAAAATGTTATGAAGAGTAAATTGTGTGTGTTTTGGAGATCTAATAGTAAGGCATGGGTCACAAGGGACATTTTCGTCGAGTGGTTCAATGAAGTGTTTGGCCCTAGTGTGAAGAATTACCTCCTGGAAAAGAAATTGGATCTCAAGTGCCTCCTAGTAATGGATAATGCACCTGCTCATCCTCCAAACTTGGATGACCTAATTCTGAAGGAGTTTGGGTTCATCATAGTAAAGTTCTTGCCCCCGAATACCACTCCTCTCCTGCAGCCCATGGACCAGCAAGTCATTTCAAACTTTAACCCTTAAAAGGTCCAAACGTATATATACATTCACTCGCGTAGTGCCCCAAATTTTTTGAGAAAAAACAAATTTTTTTTAAAAGGAAAAAAGAGCATATGGTACCCAGGCATCCCCAGTTATTTTAACATGGCACACAGTGAGTGCACACACCCATTCTCTCATGTCTAGGTGACTCAGGCTTATCGTGGCAATGTTGAATGAATGACAAAGAAAACGTATATATATGTTTGGGGCGCTACGCGCGTGAACGTATATATACGTTTGGACCGTTTAAGGGTTAAAAAACTCTACACCAAAGCAATGTTTGAAAGGTGCTTTAATGTGACCTCAGACACTCACTTGACCCTACGAGATTTTTGGAAAGAACACTTCAGTATTCTCCATTGCGTAAGCCTTATAGGTAAGGCTTGGGAGAGAGTGACTACCAGGACTTTGAACTCTGCTTGGAGAAAATTGTGGCCAGATTGTGTCCACAAGAGGGATTTTGAAGGGTTTGAGGTAGCCCCTGATGAGCCTATGTCAGTTGTAAACTCTATTGTCGCACTGGGGAGTTCCATGGGGTTGGATGTGAGTTTGGAGGATATGGAAGAGTTGGTGGAGGACCACAATGAAGAGCTAACCACTGAGGAGCTGCAAGAGATCGCAGCTCAGAATCTTGCTGCAGAGGAGGAGGAAGAGAGATGGAGGAAGGTGCCTTCAAAAATTAAGGAGATTTTTGAAATGTGGGGTAGGATGGAAAGATTTATGGAGAAACATCACCCAGAGAAGGATGTTGCAAGCCATATCGGCAACTTGTACAGTGACAGAGTCTTGGCCCATTTTAGGGAAGTTTTAAAGAGACGCCAGAAAACAGAGCTCTCTGGACAGTTTTTTTGCGAGACAGGACTCCAGTGACGCTCAAGGTGGTCCTAGTGGCATTAAGAAACAGAGAAGAAAAGTAACCCCAGAAAAGCAATTGGTACCTAAGGTGTTGATGGAAGGGGATTCCCCTTCCAAACAGTAAATCATCCAATCTGTCTCCTTCTCCAGTCTTCCATACACAAAGAAGAATCGCCAATAAAGGTAAGTGTTATTCTGTTAATGTTTAATTCATCATGTGCCACTGTATTGTTTATGTACTACATCTATATTTCATGTAAAAAAATTTTTGTTTTAATACTTCTGGGTGTCAGGAATGGATTAATTGAATTTACATTATTTCGTATGGGGAAAATTGATTCGTAAATCGTCCATTTCAATAATAGTCCCACTTCCAGGAACGGATTATGGACGATAATTGAGGGACCACTGTAAGTTTATTCAGGTATACACAAATACAGTTACATAGATTATCATACATAACAGCATATGTGTAGACAATCTAGGATAACCCAAAAAAAGTCAGACAGTGTGACTTATTCCATTGCCTTCACTCAGGGCGTCATTTCTTCTAAAAATGGTGTTACATGCGAATGGAAGTGTTCTTCTTTATTTATTCTACTGTATCAATGTAGAGAACTTGTACACAAACCAGACGTGTACACTTTGTTTACAAAACTTACGTTTGTCTGGTTTGTTTACACAACTCTGCGCCTGTCGTCTTTCATGTACTCATTCTCTCTCTCTCTCATTTATTCGTTTTATCTCATTTACTCACTCCTGACCCTACATTAAGACTACAAATATTTTAAGGAAAGTAATGAGTGAACTGTATATGCATTTTATCGCTCTGGGATGCTTAAATATCATAGAATAGTATGTGTGGGTGGAATGGCCTGCTGTGGTAGCCCGGCTGACTACCATACATACCACAATTGATTTCTTACAATAAATACTATTCATTTCACCCTAGATTAAGTTTACAAATATTTTAAGGTAAGTAATGAGTAAACTGTACAGTGGACCCTCGCCTAATGAACGCATCGCATAACGTTAAATCCTCCTAGCGATACATTTTAACGCAAAAATTTTGCCTCGGCTAGCGCTAAAAAACTCGCTCAACGCGATTCGTTCGAGACGCATCCACGTGCGGCCTGAGCCCACCTCACTTGTTTTGTGGGTGCCAGTGTTTACAAGCCAGCCACCGCGGTCGCTTCCAAGCATACAATCGGAACATTTCGTATTATCACAGCCTTTTTAGTGATTGCACCTGCAAAATAAGTCACCATGGGCCCCAAGTAAGCTTCTAGTGCCAACCCTACAGCAAAAAGAGTGAGAATTACTATGAATATGAAGAAAGAGATCATTGCTAAGTATGAAAGTGGAGTGCGTGTCTCCGAGCTGGCCAGGTTGTACACAAAACCCCAATCCATTACTGTACAAGCGAGCGGCCCATATCCTTTCGCATGCTATTTCATTACTTTTTAACAAGTCACTAGAAACTAGCACCTTCCCGAAACTACTCAAGATGGCAAGGGTTACACCAATACATAAAGGTGGTGACCCTACAGATTTAAACAACTATAGGCCAATATCAAACTTACCATTGCTATCCAAAATCTTTGAGAAACTCGTGCACAGGAGACTATATTCATTTATAACAGCACAAAACATACTCAACCCCTGCCAATTTGGATTTAGGAAAAATAAAAGCACTAATGATGCAATCATAAAAATGCTAGATCTGCATTACACAGCATTGGAAAATAAGGAATATCAACTAGGAATTTTTATTGACCTAAGAAAAGCTTTTGACACAGTAGACCACGACATCCTACTCCACAAACTTGACCATTACGGTATAAGAGGCCATGCGCTTGCTTATTTCAAATCTTACCTTACTAATAGGTATCAGTATGTTACCATTAAAGACACAGCATCAACAACAATGCCACTTGATACTGGAGTTCCGCAGGGAAGTGTCCTTGGTCCCCTGCTCTTCCTCATATACATCAATGATCTTCCAAACGTATCCCAACACCTGAAACCCATTCTCTTTGCTGACGACACGACTTATGTCATCTCTCACCCTAATCTTGCCACCCTCAACACCATTGTTAACGAGGAGCTGATCAAAATATCGACTTGGATGACAGCCAATAAACTTACGCTTAACACTGACAAAACCTACTATATTATGTTTGGTAGCAGAGCAGGAGATGCACAAATTAACATTAAGATCAACAACACTCTAATTACCAGACATAATGAGGGCAAATTCCTAGGCCTATACCTTGACAACAACCTGAATTTCAGCACCCATATCCAACACATAACCAAAAATGTATCCAAAACAGTTGGGATCCTCTCCAAGATCCGCAAAATGCCCTTCTCACTCTATGCCACTCACTTATTTATCCATACCTCACCTATGCTATTTGTGCTTGGGGATCAACTGCAGCAACACACCTAAAGCCAATAATAACCCAACAAAAAGCTGCAGTAAGAATAATCACTAAATCCCATCCCTGGCAACACACCCCCCACTCTTCATAGATCTAAACTTACTCCCTGTTCAGTACATCCACACTTACTACTGTGCAATCTACATCTACAGGACCTTAAACTCCAATATCAACCTTGACCTAAAACGCTTTCTTGATAGTTGTGACAGAACCCACAGGCATAACACCAGACACAAACATCTCTACGACATTCCCCATGTCCGACTAAACCTTTACAAAAATTCAATGTATGTCAAAGGCCCTAAAATCTGGAACACCTTACCTGAGAACTCTAGAACTGCAGACACATTCATCACCTTCAAAACTACCATTAGAAAACTCTTATCTCCCTGATAAACCCCATCAACTAACTACACGAATACCACCTGGTGGTTCACACTTACACTCACTCACCCATTTGACCATAAACAGAAATATTAATCTCAATCTTAAAATAATGAATCCTATGATACTCCAATACTGAAACTATGTACTGTGCCAAAACAAAAGCATTCACATTGCTAAACTCACAAACTAGTATTTAGTCACTTAGCCATAATACCAACTTACCTCATAATTTGTTATATTTTAAAATAAAGAATTAAACTAAGTCTGCCCGAAATGCCAGCCATGCTAGGCGTTCTAGTGGTACACTCTGTAATCATTATTTAACTACATGTAAACCACACAACAACCAAATTCTGTAAATTCAACATTGCAATCATTATAGAGAATAAACTTTGAATTTGAATTTGAATTGAATCAACCATCGCTACTATTGTGGGCAAGAAAACGGCAATCAAGGAAGCTGTCCTTGCCAAAGGTGCAACTTTGTTTTCAAAACAGAGATCACAAGTGATAGAAGATGTTGAGAGACTGTTATTGGTGTGGATAAACGAAAAACAGATAGCAGGAGATAGCATCTCTCAAGCGATCATTTGTGAAAAGGCTAGGAAGTTGCATGACGATTTAATTAGAAAAATGCCTGCAACTAATGATGATGTGAGTGAATTTAAGGCCAGCAAAGGTTGGTTTGAGAGATTTAAGAATCATAGTGGCATACATAGTGTGATAAGGCATGGTGAGGCTGCCAGTTCGGACCACAAAGCAGCTGAAAAATATGTGCATGAATTGAAGGAGTACATAGACAGTGAAGGACTGAAACCTGAACAAGTGTTTAATTGTGACAAAACAGGCCTGTTTTGGAAGAAAATGCCAAGCAGGACCTACATTACTCAGGAGGAAAAGGCACTCCAAAGACATAAGCCTATGAAAGACAGGCTTACTCTGTTGATGTGTGCCAATGCTAGTGGTGATTGCAAAGTGAAGCCTTTATTGGTGTATCACTCTGAAACTTCCAGAGTGTTCAGGAAAAACTATGTCCTCAAGGCTAATTTGTGTGTGCTGTGGAGGGCAAACAGTAAGGCATGGGTCACTAGGGACTTTTTGTATGACTGGTTACACCATGCATTTGCCCCCCACTGTGAAAAATTACCTAATTGAAAAGAAATTAGTCCTTATGTGCCTCTTGGTATTAGACAATGCTCCTGGTCATCCTTCAGACATGGCAGAGTGACTTTCTGCAGAAATGAGCTTCATTAAGGTCAAGTTTTTGCCCCCTAATACCACTCCTCTCCTGCAGCCCATGGACCAGCAGGTCATTTCCAACTTCAAGAAACTGTACACAAAGCTATGTTTGAAAGGGTTTGTAGGACCTCGAAACTCAATTGACTCTAAGAGAGTTTTGGAGAGATCACTTTAGCACCCTAAATTGTGTAAACATTAAGGAAAGGCTTGGGGGAAGTGTTTAAAAGGGACCGAACTCTGCTTGGAAGAAACTGTGGCCAAATGGTAACAAAAGGGTTTTTAAAGGGGTTTGAGACTAACCCTAGGAAATCCTTTCCCAGTTGAGGAATCCCATTGGACATTGGGGAAGTCCTTGGGGTTGGGGTTAGTGGGGAGGAGTGGAAGAGTTGGTGGAGGGGACAATGACGAACTAACCACTGATACTGCGGGTCCCTTTTAACAGCAAAAGGCCAGACCTGGGAAACTGCTCCGGGGGAGGGGATAGAGAAATTGAGGGAAATTGCCACTTCAAAGATTAAGGAAATGTGTGCAAGTGTAAAGTGCAACCTTTTTTGTGAAAAATCACCCCCACACAGTATTGCAAGCGTGCTGGGGACTATTACACGACAATGTTGTGAAAACACTGGGAAAGTCAAAAAGGGAAAAGGAGGGCAGGCCCCTTTTGGGAAGTATGTTTTGACGAAAAGGGCCTGTGACTCGAAGCTGGTCCTAGTGGGTTATAGAAGAAGGGGGGAAATCCCAGAAAAGGATTGCCCCTCAAGTCCCAATGGAAGGGGTTCGCCTTCTAAACATTAAAACCATTCACATCTCCCCTCCTCCCACCCCAAACAAGCTCACAATTTCTAAAGGTAAGTGTCAGGAACTGTGCATGTCTTCAGTTTTTTTTTTTAAAATTAATATTTCTGTGGGAAAAATTTTTTTTTTTTATCTTTGGGGTGTCAGGAAAGGGTTAATTTGATTTCCCTTATTTTTATAGGGAAAATTAATTCGGCTAACGATAATTTCGCCTAACTTTGAGCTCTCAGGAACGGATTAATATCGTTAGGCGAGGGTCCACTGTATATACGACCGAAACAGTCAAGGGTTAATATGGCATTTTAAAGACTAATAAGACATCTAGTGATTTTAGGTACTGCATCAGCACACCGTTGTAAGTTTAACTTAGTACAGGTGACATACTTTAAAATTTTTCAGCTATATAATAATGTAGGTATGTAGTTTGCCTGAGCTACATACCTACACTTACTTACATAGCTATATGATATTTAACCCTTTGACTGTTTCCGACATATAAAATCGTCTTACGAGCCAATGTTTCTGACGTATTATAACGCTTTAAAATTCTAGCAGCTTCAAATCAAGCAGGAGAAAGCTGGTAGGCCCACACGTGAGAGAATGGGTCTCCATGGTCAGTGTGCACCATATAAAAAAAATCGGGGAGCCAGTGGTGCATTGTGGATGAAATTTCAGTTGTCCTTTTCAGTATGTCTATGCAGTAAGAAATATGTGACCCCCCAGCAAATCTGGGACTCTTCTTTTCCCCAAGTGATGCTCTAACACAGATGGAAGTGTCAGTGATTTGGAGGAGTTTGAGACCAAAAGCAATGGAGGAGGGGAGGAAGAGGAGGAGGAGGGGAGGAAGAGGGGGAAGAGGGGAAAGGGAGGAGGGGGAAGAGGAGGAGGAGGAGGAGGAGAAGATGATGTAATAATATTGTTCCCTTGAAGAAAGAAAAAAAAGTCCACCCCATGACAGTGACAAGAAAAGGGGGAGAAAAACATCTGATAAGAGCTGACTTTGATGAGCGAAAACAGGTAGAGCAAAGGAAATATTATATGACCATCGCCCTCCCTTTTTTTTTGCTGGTACACAAACATTTCTGTCTGTCTATTTGTCTGTCTGTCAAGCTCCCTGTCTGTCCATCTAGCTCTCTGTCTCAGAGAGAGCCACAAGACTGTGTCATCACTTTTTCTCAATCTTAAGCGAGTATAGCACTTTGTCTGGATCTTCGGGTTATCCTAGGTAATTTCACTATGTTATACCTTGTATTTATGTGTACCTGTGAGGACAGAGATAGGCAGACAGATAGAAAGAGAGACAGATTGAAAGATATAGAATGAGGGAGAAAGATAATTTAGATAGAATGGAGGAGGGGAAGCAGCTCGACCCATTGTTTTGACAGGCAGGAGGGGGAGTGAGTAATGAGACAATATGTCACTTTGCAGCTGCGACTTCATGACTCAAAAACAATTATAAGCCACACAACTTCGACACAAGACAAGGAGGAGGGGAAGGAGGAGGGGAGAAGGAGGAGGAGGAAGAAGGAAGGAGGAGGAGGAGGCAGAGGAGGAGGAGAGGAGGAGAAGAGAAGGAGAAGGAAGGAGAGGAGAAGGAGGAGATAAGGAGAGGGGAGGAGGAGGAGAAGGAGAGGAGGGGATTGTTGTTTGTTTTTGTAATAGTTTTGTAAACAATATATTGATAATTATGTTTGTGTGCTTTAGTGTTGTTTACAACGAGTGTATATATGTACATTGCACCTTACTTTGGTCTCATAGGCCACATAAGTTATGTGAAAAAAAATAAATAGTGAAAAAAAACAAAAAAACCTTTCAATTAACAAGTAAACTAAGTTTACCGGGTGAGCGGCAGTCGCGCTGTTGCCATGCGGCTCATTTTCTGCAAACTTCACGTGCTCTATACTCTCGGGTAAGTACTGATGGCAAAATTTTTTTTTGGACTAAACACTCAGAAAATAATCTAACATTTTCATAAGAAAAATATTTTTTTTTTTAATATTTGCGACATAGAATGACAGTTTAGAGAGGGCCTGAAACAGTCAAAGGGTTAATGTGGCCCAGAGCCATATTATTCCATCTACATACCATGTTCCTGAGTTTCAATCATTTCTACAACTACCTTTAGATGACATCAAAACAAGAGAAGTAAATGAATAATTCATGCCGAGGAATTGTAAACAAAAGCATTATGTATTAACCTTTCAGGGTTCAAGGCCCCCCCCCAATCTGGAGTCACGCAAGTTGTCCAAGAATTTACAAAAATAAAATATTTTAATAATACTTAATAAAACTTACTCTCCACCAAATCCCCATCATGTACGACTCCGTCCACCATCCACCACCCTCACCTACTCCTGTACCCGTGCTCTCACCCGTGACTTCGTAGGGGTCTAACAATATCAGACAGAATATCATCTGCTAGAGCACCCTGTGACCTCCCGCGCAATTTCCCGCCTCTACCCTGCCTCCCCCCCCCCCCCTCCCCCCCCCCCCCCCCCCCCCCCCGTGCTCGCCCGCCCCCCGTCCCCTTCCCCCCCCACGACTCTCTCTTCCTTGTTTGTAGTCAGCGATATTTACGAAATCGGCGATTTATTGCCGACTTTGACTCCATTTTAGGCCAAATCAACATTATTACAATCCACCAAAATTCTTAGCTATTTCACATAGTATTCTTCTCTATTCTATCGAATATTGAGCACAAGTATAAGTGACCATAGTCTCAACTGTTTCTCAACTACCAAAATAAAGTGATCGGAAATTGTTTTTATTTGGCCAAATGTTAACACAAAGTTCAAAATATTCCAATTTCAAAATACGGGTCCAGAATAAACAATGTAGGCATTCCTGGCACTCTACCTAAACTAACATTTCCTTGTTCATTAGTTTTATGTTTTTGAGGCTTTACAAATAAATTCCATTTTGATTTTTTATTCACATAATGAATTTTATTCACACCAAAAAATAAGATTTACTGTTATGCAATACTGTAATAATTGTATAAATATCATCACCATATTTGTGAATGTATATTAGACCCACAGCTGACGTGTATTAGATGTGTGAGGTCGTTTACTCTGAATATCGGGCAAAATTTAACATTTCCGCTACTTGAGCTAGTTTCAAGCCTTTTCCAGTGCTAAAACCAATCAAAATCTCTTATTTCTGTAATATGTTTCCATTCAATCAAATGAGACAAGAAATCGCAAAATACAACTATAAAAAACAATACGAAAAAAAACACTGCCAAAATTGCTGTTTTAATCGAATAAAATCATGATTCAGTTTTTTTCTCTCATTATACCACAGCGTGCGCAGGATCTGTTATATGTGGTGCCACAATACCACATGATGTATTCTCTCATATCTAGGCCCAATGTTAACACTCACAGTTTATCAGAGTGGGCTGAGCTCATGGCGTGATCTAGGTTTGGCACACCTCACCGTAAGCCGTAGTATATTCTACGGGCGGACCAGATTGGGTTAATCGATAAAATTCATGATTTCAGTTTTTTTCTCTCATTATACACAGTGTGCTGCAGGATCTGTTTTATGTGGTGCACACATACCACATAGATGTTCTCTCATATCTAGGCCCAAATGTACCACTCACAGTTTATCAGAGTGAGCTGAGCTCATGGCGTAGATCTATGGTTTGGACACTCACCGTAAAGCCGTAGATCTACGGGACGGACCCTGAAAGGGTTAAGGGGAGTGACGTAATGTTTTACCTCCACCCGGCAGCCACACCTCCATAGGATATAAACATGTTTACATGCTATATAACGTGTTTCTTATATAATTTTGAAGAAAATATCATAGATGGATTAATGAAAATGTCTGTATTGACATAAAATTATATATTTAATGTGTCCAAGAGTGATTATTATTACATAATAGATGTGCTCATGGAGAATGTAAATAAACCGGGTGGCCCACACCGTATTTGAAAGACCACTTGCCATATAGAAAGTTTTGGTCATAATTTGAGATCGCCGTATTAGCAGAATGCTGTAAGGCAAAACACCGAAAAGCGGGGCCCTACTGTATATGGTAATAATTTATTTTTGTAAAAATTTATACAGTATTATATTTTATATGGAAATTTTGCTGAATTTACATTAATATTTATGTTAAAAAAATTATTAAATTATGTATATTTTTCGTAATATTTAGTGTTAAAATGCATTAAAAATTATATACAGTGGAACCTCGGTTTTTGTCATTAATTTGTTCCAGAAAGTCTGATGAAAACCGAATTCGACGAAAACTGAAGCAATATTTCCCATAAGAAATAATATAAATCCAATTAATCCATTCCAGACACCCAAAATTATTAACAAAAAAAACATTTTATAGAGAATATAGCTTTACATAAAGAAAACAATGAGAAATAAATATAAAGGACTAATGAAATGGATAAATGAACATTTAACATCACTTTTACCTTTATTGAAGACTCACGTTGGCATATGGAAGATGGCGAGGAGGGGAGCGGGAGGAAAGGTTATTTCTACCACCATCATTACTACTCTCTACCACAATCACTACCACCCTCTACCACCATCATAACCACCACCACCCTCTACCACCATCACAACCACTACCACCCTCTACCATCATTACCACCCTCTACCACCATCACTACTACCCTCTACCATCACTACCACCATCACACCACCCTCTACCATCACTACCACCTCTACCACCATCACTACCACCCTCTATCACCACCCTCTACCACCACCCTCTACCACCACCCGCTACCACACACTACCACCATCACAACCACTACCACCCTCTACCACCATCACAATCACCACCACCCTCTACCACCATCACTACCACCCTATACCACCACCATCTACCACTCTCTACTACCATCACTACCTCTCTACTACCATCACTACCACTCTACCACCATCACTACCACTTTCTACCACCATCACTACCACTCTACCACTATCACTACCACCGTCTACCACCATCACTACCATCCTCTACTGACAAGAAACAAAGCCAGACTGACTCAGAATGCATGGGATGCTTTGTGTGGGCGTGGGTGGGCATGTTTGGTATGGCGGACCATTGTCAATTCAACAAAAACTGAGGTGATGAATGAAAACCGGGACAAAATTTTGACGAAAAAAGTCGTCAAAAACTGAATTCGACGAAAACCAGGGCAAACGACAACTGAGGTTCCACCATATTGTCACAAAACAAAGCCAAAAAAATTCTGTGAATTTGCGGGTATTTCTGTGAACAATTATTAGTTAGGTTCTAAGGAAAAATCCGCAAATTACAGAATCTGCAAATTCAGAACAGTGAATTTGCGGGGGTCCACTGTATTCCACTTCTAAATCGGCAGGATGGGACTATCTCTACCAGAAGGCAGGAGAAGGCTGACCTCTTTGCCGAACACTGCTACCAAGATGCAAGTTCATGATCTAGCAAGAACCTCCCTGGCTAGCTGCAAGAATTGTGTCAAAGTTTTCAGTGGTGACCATAAGGCAGAATGAAGTGCATCTTCTCCTTAAATCACTGGACTAAGAAAAAATTGTTGGCCCAGATTAGTTGAACCCAAGATTATCAAGCACAGGGGGACCCTTCTTTGCAGTGCTTCACTAATATGGACATTTCAAATTACAGTGATACCTCTCACATCTGAACTATAAGGGCTGAGACTGGTTCAGAAACATGGAGTTTCCGGATAAGTGAGGGAAAAAATGCACATCCACAAAGGCTACAAACTTGCTTCTGGACTGCATTGCCATTATGTGCACCTGTTTGGTTAGAAGACAATAGTGGGACTAAGAACAGTGGATGGTGGGGTAGCAAAGAGCACGGCTCCAAGTGGCTAACCGGTACACTAAAGTGTGCACCAAGTTTGATTCAGCCTTCTGCCATATCTGAACGGCTGTTTGAATGTTTCGGTAGTAATTTTAGAATTTTGCCCTTTCACAGGGCCTGTTCAGATATTGGCGAGGTTTGGATAATGGCAGGCTGGATGTGCGAGGTATCACTGTACACCCAAAAATTTGTTTAAACAGCTCCTGATTCACTATTACAGTGTCCACGCACCACCCTTCCACTCTCACTTTGTTTACATCCTAAATGAGCTCCATGTCTCTCCTGATTGTGACTGGAAACTTTCCAAAGTTTCAAGTGTTTTAAATGACATGAGCCTGGGTATGTTATTGTGAGCCAGGATGTGTTGCTGTGAGCCAGGATGTGTTGCTGTGAGGCTGGGTATGTTGCTGTATGTACTGCATTAGGGTGACAATAATTTGTTCATTGTCACTAGTCACTCCCAGTTGGATGTCCAGTACTTGTTCAGCTGCCAGATTAACCCTTAAACGGTCCAAACTTATGTAGTATATACATTCTCTCGCGTAGCGCCCTGAATTTTTTGAGAAAAAAATTCCTTTGTTTTTTTTTTAATCGGAAAAAAGAGCATATGGTACCCAGGCGTCCCCAGTTTTTTTCATATGGCGCACAGTGAGTGAGTACTCCCATTCTCTCATGCCTGGGCGACTCAGGCTTATTGTGCCAGTGTTGATTGAATGACAAAGGAAACGTATATATACGTTTGGACCATTTAACCCTTTCAGGGTCGACAGGCCCTCTCCCAGACTTGTTCTCAGGGTCACCAAATTTTCAAAAAAAAAAATAATTTTTCTTATGAAATGATAGAGAATCTTTTCCTGCTTATAATGACACCAAAAGTATGAAATTTGGTGGAAAACTTATGGAATTATGCTCTCGCGAAGTTAGCGGTCTCGACAATGTTTACGCATCAGCGATTTTGCCCACTTTGAGCCCTATTTTCGGCCAATTCCACTGTACTAGTCGACAAAAATCATAATTATTTTGCTAGAACTCCATTATTTCTATCGAATGAGTACAAGAATATCCACTAGGAATTTTTATTGACCTAAGAAAAGCTTTTGACACAGTAGACCACGACATCCTACTCCACAAACTTGACCATTACGGTATAAGAGGCCATGCGCTTGCTTATTTCAAATCTTACCTTACTAATAGGTATCAGTATGTTACCATTAAAGACACAGCATCAACAACACGGCCACTTGATACTGGAGTTCCGCAGGGAAGTGTCCTTGGTCCCCTGCTCTTCCTCATATACATCAATGATCTTCCAAACGTATCCCAACACCTGAAACCCATTCTCTTTGCTGACGACACGACTTATGTCATCTCTCACCCTAATCTTGCCACCCTCAACACCATTGTTAACGAGGAGCTGATCAAAATAACGACTTGGATGACAGCCAATAAATTTACGCTTAACACTGACAAAACCTACTATATTATGTTTGGTAGCAGAGCAGGAGATAAGAACATAAGAACGATGGAACACTGCAGAAGGCCTACTGGCCCATGCGAGGCAGGTCCAAGTCTCCTACCGGCTTAAGCCAATGCACCCAACCTAGTCAGGTCAGGTCACATTGACTTAAGGGAGGAACACGGCAACCGACCTGGTAGCATAAGCTATCAGGTCTAACTCACACCCACCCACATCTACTCTCATATTCATCCAACCTATTTTTAAAGCTACACAACGTTCTGGCCTCTATAACGGTACTTGGGAGTTTGTTCCACTCATCCACAACTCTATTACCAAACCAGTACTTTCCTATATCCTTCCTGAATCTGAATTTTTCCAACTTAAAACCATTGCTGCGAGTCCTGTCTAGGCTAGATATTTTCAGCACACTATTTACATCCCCTTTATTTATTCCTGTCTTCCATTTATACACCTCAATCATATCCCCCCTAATTCTACGTCTTTCTAGAGAGTGCAGTTTCAGGGCCCTTAGTCTATCCTCATAGGGAAGGTTTCTGATACATGGGATCAACTTTGTCATCCTCCTTTGTACATTTTCCAGAGAATTTATATCCATTCTGTAATACGGTGACCAAAACTGTGCAGCATAATCTAAATGAGGCCTAACCAAGGATGTATAGAGTTGAAGAACAACCTGAGGACTCCTATTATTTATGCTTCTTGATATGAAGCCAAGGATTCTATTAGCTTTATTGCGAACACTTATGCACTGTTGTCTTGGTTTCAGATTACTGCTAACCAGAACTCCTAAATCTTTTTCGCAATCCGTAATATTAAGATCTACATTATTTAGTTTATATGTGGCATGGTTATTGTCCTGTCCAACATTTAGAACTTTGCATTTGTCTATATTAAACTGCATCTGCCACTTCTCCGACCACTGCATCAGTCTATTCAAATCTTCCTGGAGTGCTCGAATGTCCTCGTCAGAATGAATTCGACGGCCTATTTTGGTGTCATCGGCAAACTTGCCGATGTCGCTCTTTATGCCCTCATCTATGTCGTTTATGTAGATTGTGAACAGCAGGGGGCCTAACACTGACCCCTGTGGAACACCGCTCGTGACGCTTCCCCACAAATTAACATTAAGATCGACAACACTCTAATTACCAGACATAATGAGGGCAAATTCCTAGGCCTATACCTTGACAACAACCTGAATTTCAGCACCCATATCCAACACATAACCAAAAAAGTATCCAAAGCAGTTGGGATCCTCTGCAAGATACGATACTACGTGCCGCAAAATGCCCTTCCCACACTATACCACTCACTTATTTATCCATACCTCACCTATGCTATTTGTGCTTGGGGATCAACTGCAGCAACACACCTAAAGCCAATAATAACCCAACAAAAAGCTGCAGTAAGAATAATCACTAAATCCTATCCCTGGCAACACACCCCCCCACTCTTCATAGATCTAAACTTACTCCCTGTTCAGTACATCCACACTTACTACTGTGCAATCTACATTTACAGGACGTTAAACTCCAATATCAACCTTGACCTAAAACGCTTTCTTGATAGTTGTGACAGAACCCACAGGCATAACACCAGACACAAACATCTCTACGACATTCCCCATGTCCGACTAAACCTTTACAAAAATTCAATGTACGTCAAAGGCCCTAAAATCTGGAACACCCTACCTGAGAACTCTAGAACTGCAGACACATTCATCACCTTCAAAACTACCATTAGAAAACATCTTATCTCCCTGATAAACCCCATCAACTAACTACACGAATACCACCTGGTGGTTCACACTTACACTCACTCACCCATTTGACCATAAACAGAAATATTAATCTCAATCTTAAAATAATGAATCCTATGATACTCCAATACTGAAACTATGTACTGTGCCAAAACAAAAGCATTCACATTGCTAAACTCACAAACTAGTATTTAGTCACTTAGCCATAATACCAACTTAACTCATAATTTGTAATATTTTAAAATAAAGAATTAAACTAAGTCTGCCCGAAATGCCTAGCCATGCCAGGCGTTCTAGTGGTACACTCTGTAATCATTATTTAACTACATGCAAACCACACAGCAACCAAATTCTGTAAATTCAACATTGTAATCTTTATAAAGAATAAACTTTGAATTTGAAAGAAACCACCCATTTACCGATTTCAGCTATCCAATAAAGTGGTCAGAATTTAGCAATTTTGCCAATTTCACACAAATTTCAAAAGATGCCAATTTCCAAATAGGGTCCAGAATAAACAAGAAAGGCATTCCTGGCACTAAAATAACATTTCCTCTGTTCATTAGTCATGTCCCCATGCCCCTCTTACATTCTTTTGCTTTCCACTTCAAATTTTTATTCTCATAAAAAATAGAAGATTTACTGTTATGTAGACTACTGCATTAGTGTAGAAATGGTATAAATAATATCAGCGCACTTGTGAAAGAATATTAGACTCACCAGTTGACATGTATTGGACGTGTAGCATGATTTGTTTACTTTTGAACTTTGGTAAAAATCAAAGATTTCTGTTACTTTGAGCTCAATTTCAAGGTACTTTTCATTGTAAAACCAATCAGAATTGTCTCACTTTCTGTAATATGTCTTCCCTTCTATAAAATGAGACCAGGAAAACTAGAATACCATCATAAATACCATACAAAAATACAGTGCAAAGTCGCTGTTTTAAACCAAAAACAGTCAAAGATTTTTTTTTCTCTCATTATGCACTGTGTGCTGCAGGATTTTTTTTATTCTGCACACACTGACCACATAGACCCATTCTTTCATATTTAGGCCTACCAGCTTTCTCTCACTAGATTTGAGGGTGCTAGAATTTAGGCATACTAGTACGTCAAAAACCCTGGTGCGTAAGCCGTACTAGTACGTCAGAAACCCTGAAAGGGTTAAGGGTTAATGCATGTCCATCCAAGTCAGTCTGCCCTCAGCTATTACATGTCCATCCAAAACACTGGTTACAGAATTTGTGCACTATGTCTCTCTCTGTATTCTGACAATTTTTACATTCATTTTACTTTCTTTTTGTTTTATTAGGCCTAGCTCTATTGCACACTAACATATGCTGAAGATAAGTTTGAAGCTAGCAGAGGCTGGTTTCAAAGGTTTAGGAAAAGAGGCCAACTTCACAACATCAAAATGCAGGGTGAAGCAGCAAGCACTGACATTGTAGCTGCAGAAAATTACCCACATAGGTTAGCTGGGATAATCGAATGTGGTGGATATCCCAAGCAACAGATTTTTTAATGTGGATGAAACTGCATTATTATTATGGAAGATACTCTCTAAGACATTTATTCATAAAGAAGAGAAGTCAATGCTTGGCTTCAAAGCTGCAAAAGACAAACTTTATTTCTTTCTGTGGTATAAAAAGTAGTTTTACATGTACATGTGTTGTAATTAAATATTGTTAAGCACAAATAATTAAGACAGGCTGACTTGCTAGGGGTTAATACTACTCACTCTAAGCTAAAGCTGAAAATATTTTAACCCTTTCAGGGTCGACAGGCCCCCTCCCAGACTCGTTCTCAGGGTCGAGAAATTTTCCAAACAAAAAAAAGAAAATACAGGTCCTCCATCACAAATCCGGCAATCAGTCATTCGGTTCCTTCAGTTATTCGGCTCCTTCAGTTATTCGGCACTAATTTTGGCTAGCATAATTTCAAATTTTCAGGGTCGCCACACCAACCTGCTGGTACTGATTGGTGGCGCTACTTGCTGCATAAGTCATTCCAATTTCTTTTTCTCCATTTATTGTTTTAACCTGCTTACTTTTAGCCCTAGCCATGGTTCCAATGAATAAAAGAAATGCTTCTCATTATGTAAAGCACCTACACAGTACATTATCCATTAAAGATAAGGTGGCTTTGAAGCCACTGTCGGTTGCCGTGAGCTCACTCTCATGAAGCAGGAGAATATGCTTTATTATTACGCTAATATCAACACTACAGCTTATTTGCCTATCACAATTGATCTAATATGACAAAGAAAACAATATAAATAACATTTATTTATTTATTTATTTATTACCAATTTGAGCACACATACAGAGGTACAAAAAAAAAAATACAGATAAGAGCAGCATGCCAAAGCCACTTATACTATGCATAGCATTACGGGCTGGCTTAAAATTAACTTAAGATTAACTAAGCAATGATGAAATCAGTGATAAAACATTAATGTAAACAGATTACTATAAAGCACAAGCGAGTATTACAAAGACAGGTCATATGGTTGCATTCAGTCATATGAAGGATTCTGTTAGGTAGTGTATTTAAAAAATAATAAAGTTAGATTCGGTTTTAGGTTTAACATTTATGTGATATAATTGTGAGAAACATTTAAGATATACAATTTATAAGGTTCAGTTATTCAGTATTTATTTGGTTTTGGGTGAGTAAGTGATCTTTGAGTAGAGAAATTGAATTTATAAACAGGTAGTGTTTTTTTTTATATTTACAGGTAATGAATTCCAGATTTTAGGGCCTTTTATGTGCATTGAGTTTTTGCATATGTGAGATGGACACGAGGAACATCAAAGAGTGATCTGTGCCTTGTGGTTATGGTCATGTGTTTGTTGAGGTTGCAAGGAGATGTTTGAGGGGAGGGTTAATATCAGAGTTAAGTGTTCTATGTATGTAATAGGTGCAGTAATAAGTATGGATGTTTTGTATGGGGAGTAGGGTTTTGTGTATTGAATATTGGTGGAGTGTGCTGCCTGTAGTGAGAATTTGTTATCATTCTAACTGCAGCCTTTTGTTGGGTAATTAGTGGTCTGAGATGGTTAATTGTTGTTGAGCCCCATGCACAAATTCCATAGGTGAGATAGGGGTAATAAGAGATGAATAGGGCCCAGGAGGGCTCGTGGAACATAGTACCGTTCTTCGATAGTAGCCTACAGTCTTTGGAATTTTCTTAGAAATTTGTTGTATTGTATGAAATTTGAGTCTATTACAAGGGGGATTCCCAAAATTTTCCCTTGTTAGCTTGTGAAGTGATCCGTTTATCATTTTGTTTTAAAGGGACATCTGAGCTCTGTTAACCCAAAAAATGAAGTAGGTTTTGTCAATGTTTGTGTAAATTTGTTATCCTCACCAGGTAGATATTTTTTTGTAATTTGGTATTTACAGTATTGGGTATGTGACTGGGGCTCGGGTGAGAGAAAACGTATGTAGTGTCATCTGCAAAAAGTGTGGGTTTGAGTAATTGCGAAGCATTTGGAAGGTCATTTATGTATAGGAGAAAGAGAAGAGGGCCAAGGACACTTCCCTGTGGGACACCAACTGTAATTGGTTGCGCAGAAGAGTTTGCCCCATTTGCGTACACATATTGGCTTCTGTTGCTGAGGTATGACTTGAGGTAGTTGAGGGAGTGCCCTCTTATACCATAGTGTGACAATTTTACGTGGAGCAAGTCATGGTCAACTGTATCAAAAGCTTTACGTAAGTCAATGAAGATCCCCAGTGGGACTTCTTTTTTCTCTATTGCAGTGTATATATGTTCTAGCATGTGTATAATAGCATCATTAGTATTTTTATTAGGCCTGAATCCAAATTGGCAGGGGTTGAGTATGTTTTGGGAGATAAGGTAGGAGTAGATTCGTTTATGAATTAATTTTTCGAAGATTTTTGAGAGAGGGTGTAAGTTGGATATTGGCCTATAGTTATTCAACTCTGTTTGGTCTCCTCCTTTGTGGATCGGGGTGACCCTTGCTATTTTGAGTACTGTAGGGAAGGTGGAGGATTCAATGGATTTGTTAAAGAGTGTTGCAATGATTGGAGATAGCACTTGTGACACTTTTTTGTATATAAAGGGTGGTAAGGTACTTAAATCTCCTGCCTTGTTTTTTAGTGCATTGATAATAAGGGAGACTTCGTATGGGTTAGTCGGAGCTAGGAACAGTGTGTTCGGGTAGTTGCCGGTGAGGTAGTCATTTGGTGGGGTATCTGAGCTTGGGATTTTATTGGCAAGGTTTTGTCCTATAGTGGAGAAGAAATCATTGAGTCTGTTTGCTGTTTCTGTTGGTGGGAGTTGGGGTTCATCTGATTTTGCTAATTTTATTTCGCTATTTCGTGATATCTTTTTTGTTCCCAGAATTTCTGATAGGGTTTTCCAGGTCTTTTTTATATCACCTCGTAAGTTGGATAATCTGTTCTCATAATACAATTTTTTTGCCCTTCTTATCAGGCTGGTTAGGATTGACGAGTAACGTTTTGTTTGGTCTCGGGTTATGTGACCCATTCTGTACTGTTTTTCATATTGGTGTTTTGTATTTATGGATTTGAGAATGCTGGGTGTTAGCCAGGGACTGTTCAGTCTCTTTGCTGTCATCTGTTTAGTTTTTTTAGGGCAGTGCTTGTTATAGAGGTATTGGGTCTTTTTTAGAAAATTATTAATACATTCGTCAATATCTGTATAGATTTCTAGCTCAGTGTGCCAATCAATGTTTGCTACTGCTGTTGTGAAGTTATTAATGGCTGCCTCATTGTGAAGTCTGAAGGTGACTTTAGTAGTATCTTGGGGTAGTTTACCAAGAGTTGTTATGAGGAAAGTAGGGTAGTGGTCTGTGGTATTATCTGTAATTATGCCTGATTTTAAAGGGGATATGGTGTTGGTCCAGATGTGGTCAAGTAGGGAAACACTAGTCTCTGTAACTCTTGGCATCGTCTAAAGTTAAATCTGACTAGCGATACATTTTAACACAAAAATTTTGCCTCGACTAGCGTTAAAAAACTCGACCAACACGATTAGTTCCGTTTGAGACGCATCCACTTGTGGCCAGTTTTTACAAGCCAGCCAGCCACCACGGTCCCATCCAAACACACAATCGGAACATTTCATATCACAGCGTTTTTAGTGATTGCACCTGCAAAATAAGTCACCATGGGCCCCAAGAAAGCTTCTAGTGCCAACCCTACAGCAAAAAGGGTGAGAATTACTATGGATATGAAGAAAGAGATCATTCTAAGTATGAAAGTGGAGTGCGTGTCTCCGAGCTGGCCAGGTTGTACACAAAACCCCAATCAACCATCGCTACTATTGTGGCCAAGAAAACGGCAATCAAGGAAGCTGTTCTTGCCAAAGGTGCAACTATGTTTTTGAAACTGAGATCGCAAGTGATAGAAGATGTTGAGAGACTGTTATTGGTGTGGATAAACGAAAAACAGATAGCAGGAGATAGCATCTCTCAAGCGATCATATGTGAAAAGGCTAGGAAGTTGCATGACGATTTAATTAGAAAAATGCCTGCAACTAGTGGTGATGTGAGTGAATTTAAGGCAAGCGAAGGTTGGTTTGAAAGATTTAAGAATCGTAGTGGCATACATAGTGTGATAAGGCATGGTGAGGCTGCCAGTTTGGACCAAAAAGCAGCTAAAAAATATGTGCAGGAATTCAAGGAGTACATAGACAGTGAAGAATCGAAACCTGAACAAGTGTTTAATTGTGACACTGACAATGTTGTGAAACACTTTAGGAATGTCATAAAGGAACGGGAGGTACAGGCCTCTATGGACAGATATGTTGTGCGACAGAGGTCCAGTGGTCCTAGTGGCATTAACCCTTTCAGGGTCCGTCCCGTAGATCTACGGCTTTACGTTCAGGGTCCAAACCGTAGATCTACGCCATGAGCTCAGCTCACTCTGATAAACTGTGAGTGGTACATTTGGGCCTAGATATGAGAGAATACATCTATGTGGTATGTGTGCACCACATAAAACAGATCCTGCAGCACACTGTGTATAATGAGAGAAAAAAAACTTAAATCGTGATTTTTCGATTAAAATAGCAACTTTGCAGTGTTTTTTTGTATGTTTTTTATAGTTATATTTGCGATTTCTTGGTCTCATTTGATAGAATGGAAGACATATTACAGAAATAGAGATGATTTTGATTGGTTTTAGCACTGGAAATGGCTTGAAACTGAGCTCAAAGTAGCGGAAATGTTAAATTTTTGCCGATATTCAAGAGTAAACAAACGACCTCACACGTCTAATACACATCAGCTGGTGGGTCTAATATACATTCACAAATATGGTGATGATATTTATACAATTATTACAGTATTGCATAACAGTAAATCTTCTATTTTTTGGTGTGAATAAAAATTCATTATGTGAATAAAAAATCAAAATGGAATTTATTTGTAAAGCCTCAAAACATAACTAATGAACAGAGGAAATGTTAGTTTAGTGCCAGGAATACCTACATTGTTTATTCTGGACCCTATTTTGAAATTGGAATATTTTGAACTTTGTGTTAAATTGGCCAAATTAACAATTTCCGATCACTTTATTTTGTAGTTGAAACAGTTGACTTGGCGATTTCTTGTGCTCAATCGATAGAATAGAAGTAATACTAGTGAAATAGCTAAGAATTTGGTTGATTGGAATAATGTAATTGGCCTAAAATGGGAGTCAAAGTCGGCAAAATCGCCGATTCCTAAATGTCGCTGACACATCAAAATTCGCGAGAGCATAATTTCGTCAATTTTCCACCAAATTTCGTACTTTTTGTTTTATTACCTTCACAAAAAGATTCTCTACGATTTCATAAGAAAAAATAACAAATTTTTTTTTTGAAAATTCTTGGACACTGGTGCGTGACTCCAGATTTGGGCCTTGGACCCTGAAAGGGTTAAAAGAAGAAGGGAAGTAACCCCGGAAAAGGACTTGACACCTCAAGTCCTAATGGAAGAGGATTCCCCTTCTAAACACTAACACCATCCACACTCTCCCCTCCTCCCATCCCATCAATCATCACCAGATCTTCAATAAAGGTAAGTGTCATGTAATTGTACATTTCTTCAGTTCGTGTGTATTAAAATTAACATTTCATGTGGTAAAAAAATATTTTTTTCAATACTTTTGGGCGTTTTTCACGGATTAATTTGATTTCCATTATTTCTTATGGGGAAAATTAACTCGATTAACGATAAGTTCGATTAACGATGAGCTCTCAGGAAAGGATTAATATCGTTGGTCGAGGGTCCATTGTACTAGATAACAAGTTTACACTAAAATATATTAAGTTAGCAATGGAACTAGGCATCAAAAAACAATAAAAAAGTACAATGCAGATATAGTGTACTCATTACTTACCTTAAAATATTTATAGTCTTAATCTAGGGTGAGATGAGAAGTATTTATTGTAAGAAATCAAGTGTGGTGTGTATGGTAGTCAGCCGGGCTACCATACCAGGCCATTCCACCCACACATACTATTCTATGATATTTAAGCATCCCAGAGCGATAAAATGCATATACAGTTCACTCATTACACACCTTAACCCTTTCAGGGTTGGCAGGCCCTCTCAGAGACTTGTTCTCAGGGTCGCCGAGATTTCAAAAAAAAAAAAAAAATATTTTTTCTTATGAAAAGATAGAGAATCTTTTCCCGATCATAATGACACCAAAAGTATGAAATTTAATGGAAAACTTACGGAATTATGCTCTTGCGAAGTTAGCGGTCTCGGCGATGTTTATGCATCGGCGATTTTGCCCACTTTGAGCCCTATTTTCGGCCAATTCCACTGTACTAGTCGACAAAAATCATGAATATTTTGCTAGAACTCCATTTTTTCTATCGAATGAGTGCAAGAAACCACCCATTTACCGATTTCAACTATCCAATACAGTCGTCAGAATTTAGCAATTTTGCCAATTTCACACAAATTTCAAAAGATGCCAATTTCCAAATAGGGTCCAGAATAAACAAGAAAGACATTCCTGGCACTAAAATGTCATTTCCTCTGTTCATTAGTCACGTCCCAACACCCCTCCTACATTCTTTTGCTTTACACATTGAATTTTTTTCTCACAAAAAATAGAAGATTTACTGTTATGCAGACTACTGCATTAGTGTAAAAAATGGTATAAATAATATCAGCGCACTTGTGAAAGAATATTAGACTCGCCAGTTGACGTGTATTGGACGCTTAGCATGATTTGTTTACTTTTGATCTTTGGTAAAAATTGAACATTTCTGCTACTTTGAGCTCAATTTCAAGGTACTTTTCATTGTAAAATCAGTCAAAATCATCTCAATTTCTGTAAAATGTCTTCCATTCCATAGAATGAGACCAGGAAAACTAGAATACAAAAATAAATACCATACGAAAATACAGTGCAAAGTCGCTGTTTTAATCCAAAAACACGGTCAAAGTTTTTTTTTTCTCATTACGCACTGTGTGCTGCAGGATTTTTTTTATACTGCACACACTGACCACATAGACCCATTCTTTCATATGTAGGCATACCAGCTTTCTCTCACTAGATTTGAGGGTGCTAGAATTTAGGCGTACTAGTACGTCAAAAACCCTGGTGCGTAAGCCGTACTAGTACGGCCGAAACCCTGAAAAGGTTAAAATATTTGTAGTCTTAATGTAGGGTCAGGAGTGAGTAAACAAGATTAAACAAATAAATGAGAGAGAGAGAGAGAGAGAGAGAATGAGTACATGAGAGAGGACAGGCGCAGAGTTATGTAAACAAACCAGGCGAACGTAAGTTTTGTAAACAAACAAAGTGTACACGTCTGGTTTGTGTACAAGTTACATTGTGTACAAGTTGTCTCTACATTGATACAGTAGAATAAATAAAGAAGAACACTCTCATTCTCATGTAACACCATTTTTAGAAGAAATGATGCTCTGAGTGAAGGCAGTGGAAATAAGTCACTCTGTCTGACTTTTTTGGGTTGTCCTAAGTTCTCTGCACATATGCTGTTATGTATGATAATCTATGTAACTGTATTTGTGTATACCTGAATAAACTTACATACATACGAAAGGAGTAATTTTCTACAGTTACCCCCAGTAACACATTTTCTCTTATGTTAGACTAGAGAAAATGTTATTCTTGCCGTCACTTGTACAAATTATCTGGTTACGACATCTCATATTTATGTTTATTTATTCTATTATGGGGTGTATTTATCATCTTTATGTCTTATGTATCGTATTTATTATATAATTTTGAAAAAATATCATGATGGATTAATGAAAATGTGTATATTAACGTAATATACGACATTTAATGAGACTCGGTGATTATTATTATTATTATCATCATTTCTAATATGGCGTCATTTGTGCAAGTCGTCTGGCTGCCACATCTTATATTTGTTTATTTATTCTATTGTGGGGTGTATTTATCATCTTTATATGTTATGCATCGTGTTTATTATATAATTTTGAAAAAATATCATAGATGGATTAATGAAAATGTGTATATTAACGTAATATATGACATTTAAATGAGACTCGGTGATTATTATCATTACTAATATGACATCTTGAGACATAAGACACTCTTACTGATTTTAATGTGTACCTGCACACCAGCACAGTATGTAAGCTTATTTAGATACAGGTATACATAAGTATAATTATCAGAGTACATGTAAACATAAAATATGAAATAACTTTTAAAAACACTTGAAATTTTTGAGTTTTCAGACATAATGGAGAGACTAATTGCTTATGGATCTCACAGAATGTAAACAAGCCGGGTGGAGCGCGGTGACCGCATTTGAAAGTCAGGTGGGGGAGCCGTATAGCAAGTTTTGGTAATAATTTGAAATGACAGTATTAGCGGAACACCGTAAAGCAGAACGCCGTAAAGCGGGGCCCTACTGTATTTTTTAATTTTTTTTTCAAGTAACCTTTATGGCCTGTGAAACCAATATGAGCACTATTTTGTAAGTTTTTTCTCTATTTACTACACAATAACTGCACAAACACTGTTGTCACTACATTGTTTACTAAACTTGTTTACAGAAATGAACAATATAAAATGTTGTTTATTACTATTTTTCTATATTTTATATACACATATGCAGTCACAGACCATGTTTCTAGAAGTTCTGCAGCCTGTGGAACTCTTTGAAACATGGTGTTATGCACAGTGGTGTTTTATACTCCTCACACATAAAACGAGTGTCTCTGCTTTGTTGTGGGCGTTTTTTTTTTTTTTTTGTATGTGCACAGACGTAACACCTCTTCTGAACCTTTTTCTTGAAAGCAGTAGCAGGCAATTGTATTAGGAAGTGATCACCATGCTTCAGACCAGAAGGTAGTTGTTGATAATTTAGTGGGCGGTTTTCTATTGCAGGTGTTGTTCCTTGGTACTTGAATACTATTTGTCTGATGACAGACAAACAAAATTCTCCATAAGATGGTGTGTTTCTGGTCCTCATCTTATACATATTATAAGCATTGAGCATGGAAATGTCCAGAAGATGGAAAAAGAGTTTTATGTACCACTTATAACTCTTGCAAACACAATCAGCAAACCCAATCTGCATGTCACATTTGTCCACTGAACGCATATTGAAGGTGTAATCAATCACAGCTGCAGGTTTTAGAATGGGTTCATTGCTCTCTATTCTGCCTGCCAGTGTTTGTCATTTTGTTAGGGTGAACTAATGACAACAGTGTGGCATCTCATTTGTCATGCCACCGAAATGCGATGATGTCATTGGCAGTAAACGCCTGCACCTCACCTCTACAAGTGCCAGCGTCAAACCTGGACTTATGCTTACGATTTGCACTTACTGTGCCACACGCATCTGTCATGTTCACTCGCAAAAAAATCACTGAGTGAGGGGCTTGTGTACCAGTTATCAGTATATAATATATGCCCCTTACCAAGATATTGTTCCATCATTGTTCTAACCACATCACCAGAGATGCCCAATAACTGCCTGGTATTTTGCAATATATAACTTCCAGTGTACACAATAATATCCAATACAAGACCACTGTAGCAGTCACAAAGCACAAATAACTTTATACCAAAGCGTTTCCTCTTGCTTGGTGTATACTGCTTGAATGAGAGTCTTCCTTTGAACAGATTCAAAGACTCGTCAATAACAAGTTTCCTGAAGGGAAAAAAATACATATTGAATTTCTCTTTCAGATACACAAACACATTCCTAATCTTATATAACCTGTTGTTTCTATCAGGCCTGGTTTTGTCTGAGAAGTGTAGCATATGTAATAGTACAAATCAATTCACTCGCATTATATCACTGAATCCTGGGGTTGCAATCAGGCGGTCTGTTGACCAGTATGATTTGACACTGCTTATACACATGTGGCATAAGCATTATTGTGGCAAAGAAAAGATACATCTCAGCCACAGTTGTCTCCTTCCACTGGTGTAGGCATGATTTTGGTGAAAGTATTGTATTTGCCATGGTGTAATCGAAGTATGTGTTGCTTTCCCTGACAATAATTTCCATCAGGGGTTCCTCAAAGAATAACTCGAACCATTCCAGTTCAGTGGCATTGTTCCTAAGTGTACAAGATTGCCGTATTCCACTTTGACTTTCATCAAACTGATGGGGATTCGGAACAAAATTGCCAGCTTCCTGCCAATCCCAGGTGCGGTCTGCTGGTGGGTACTGGATATTGACAGGTGGTTGTGGTTGTGGTTGTGAAGGTTGTGGTTGTAGAGGCTGGTGTGGTGGGTGGGTGGGTGATGGTGGCCTCTGTTGTAGATCAGCTGAGGCAGCGACATGGGTGGCAGCATGGCCCACTGCTGGTGCCTCATGGCCGGCACCACCACTACCTCCACCATGCACATTTTCCATCCCAATTGCAACACTATCATCTTCATTTTCACCATCTGTTCCTGTTGTACAGCCATGGGATGTACTCCGAGATGTACTCCTTCCCCTTGGAATAGCATATGGTACACTACCAGAGCGCATATGCCATTGTATATTCCGACGCTGCACTGGAGAATATTCCACTTCACTATCGCTACTGGAACTGTTTTCAAGAGCTTGTAGTTCATATTCACCATCATCACCAATGCTCACATCCGAATCCGGGATATGGGGAAATTGGAGTTTCCTCTTTCATTCTGGTGCAACTGAACGTGAACAAGATGGCCCAGCAGCAGAGGTGGAAGGCTGAGGGTCGTCTGAGCTTTCCTCACTATTACCGGTATTATGGTATTAAGCGTCCCAGTTTGCCAAGGAGTGAGGAGTTTCTTACCACGAGGCATGGTGAGCAGAGTGTACTAAAATGGCGTTCCCACAATGCGCCACTGGGTCCCTGAATTTTTTTCTACTGCGCACACCAACCATGCACACCCATTTTCTCGCATCTAGGCTTGCCAGCCTTTTCCCGCTTGATTTGAAGGCGCTAGAATTTACGCATACTAGTACTACATCAATAACCCTGGCGCGTAAGCCGTACTAGTACGTCGGAAACCCTGAAAGGGTTAAGGTAAGTAATGAGTGTACTGTATGTGCATTTTACTTTTTTATTATTAGACCTGGCTCAATTTTTCATGTAATATGATAGTGTAAACATGTTATCGGACATATATATGCATTTAAAAGTGAAAAAAAAGGTGAAAATTGCCACAAAGTGAATTTGTGGCAATTTTCACTTTATGGTGGTAGTCTTGAGACAATAATCTCACCGCAAATGACAGCATTTTTCAGCTACCACTCGCTTCTTTGTGACCGTCAATATGGCTTCAGAAAAAGTCACTGCTGCTGATCTGCTGTTAAACCTCTCCAGTAAGTGGCACCAGTCACTGGATGAATCCAAGGTCAGCTGTGTAGTAGCACTAGATGTTGCTGGTGCTTTTGATCAAGTATGGCACCGGGGATTCTTGGCAAAGCTACAAGCACCAGGAATTGCCAGCTCTGCGCTATGCTTCCACAGTAATTACCTTCATGGTAGATCTCTAATAGTAGTTCTCAACAGGACAGAGTCAACAAGACACCCTATTGGTGCAAGTGTTCCACAGGAAAGTGTGTTTGGACCATTGTTATGGAATATCTGCTTCAACTACCTCCATCTCATCCCAGAATCCCATGCATATGCAAACGACTGTATTCTGACATTTACTTATCCAAGCAAGGAAATGCCAGCTGCTCTTAAGTTGCATCAGTTGCCAACTTACAGCTTTATTAGCCTGAGGAAAATGATGGTAGGTCATATTTGCTCCTGAGAAAACACAGATGATGATGGTCTTTAGGCACCATGATGGTTATGCCAAAGCAATAGTAAGTAGACTGGGAGAGTGTTGGTACCAGGGGATGAAGTTGATATCTTTGGGATGAAATTTGACTCCAAATTGACTATGAAGAACTATGTTGTAAATCTTACAAACAAACCTGCCAGGAAGCTTACGGCACTTAGACGTATCTGACATCTGCTTGACAGTAGAGGTTGCAAGATTCTGTATGAGACACAAGTACATTCGCACCTTGAGTATGCTCCACTTTCTTGACTCAGTTGTGGCTTCTTGTGCTGCATATAAACAAGGTATTCCTGGTTAACTGTATATGAAATCCTACTTAATACGTTGTCTGATTCTTAGGTTAGTTTGCCCAAAATACATTGCATACATTGCATTGTACCTGACAATGTTTTATTACCTGTAAATTACATTATTTTTACACTGCATAAAAAGAAATAAAAATTTGAATGTGAATAGCATAAAATATCAGTTTAATCTTATAATATCTATGCTGTGGTAGGTGTGTTGAAAAGAAAAAGATACCTAATTTAATAAATGGTCTATTTCTTCTTTCAGAATTATGTTGCTGTTCCCTTCACGATGAAGAGAATTGGAGAAGACTTGCATAACATCATAAACTCACAATCGCAGTTGATTATCACAAACAAGGAGTCTGATGATAGAAGTCTCTTCAGTGACAGTGATAACCGTGGTAGTGAGACAGAAAGTTGCTTCAGTGGGTTTGACTCGGAATGTGATATTGTAACACCAGGATATAACATTGATAACACACATGTGGAAAGATATACAGATACAAAAATGGACACTCGGAAGTTCCTTGGTGAACACTGTAGGGGTAACAATAACATTACACGTTTGATTACTTGCAGTGAAAACCCACCCAATTTACAGGATTTATCTTTCAATAAGAGGAAGAGAGATGAAACAGAAGCGTTGCATTATGATAAATGTGCAGACAAGGGTGGGCACCTGTGTAGAAGAAAAATTACAATAGTATGTCATACCACTCGTGAAAAGTCAGGTAGACACTTGAGAACTGGTGGTGGTTCAAGAGTTAATACACATGTTGAATGTCATAAAATTAATCAAATCCCCACAGAAAGAATCTTTGTCAATAAAAATCAGGTAAAAGATCACAATTCATGCAAAATAGGGGAAAATAAAAATTGTGTGGCCCCTCACCATGTAACACAGTACTTGCTGAACCCTTTAATTTTAAACAAACATAATGGAGGCAATCTGTCAAATGTAGAAGCAAATTCTGAGAAACCTAATTTTTTTGCAATAAACCAAGATGCAAGACAGTGGGTGTCCACTGATCATCATCAAACTTTGCAGCTTCAAAGTCAGACAAGTAAATGTACTGAAAAAAAGGAGCAGTGTGGAACATTGCAGAAAGTGTCTAATGAAGGTAATGGGTGCTTTCGAGTATGTATAGGGACTGGCACAGCACTTCAGGAATCATCCGAGGAAGATGGCCTCATTCCATGGGAAGACGATTTTATGTTGGTTCCTTTTGAAGCTGAAGGCACACAGTCTCCCACCATGTTTGATATAGTTGGTGAAAGTAATCACTCAGAGGAAGAAATAAGCGGAGAAAGAACCAATTCCTGTCAAACTTTAAATAACAAAGGTGGGAATAAGCAGCTTTATAGATCTTACTCTTCCCCAAATAGAGATGGTCACATGGAAAGTTCCCCCTTTATACCCACAATTGTAGGTCCAGGTCAGCTTGCACCCAACTATTTACGTTGTTCTCCAGAACGAATTGGAGAAATTGGCGCAGTAGAAGATGTAATAACTGATGACTCTGAGTGTTCTAGGAGAGATGATGATAATATCATCTTCCAAGACCATAGCTATAGTGCCAATCCTGAAAATCATCTCAAATGTAAATGCATTTCTAATAGTGCAAGAATATCCCAAGAAAATGATTGTTGTGCAATAGTGTATGACAGTGCACTTGAGGTTGCTGAAAATGTTGTGGTGCCTCATGATAAATTAGCTGAAGATGAGTTTGATAATTGTAAAGGCAGAGATGAGGGAAGTACTGAAGAAAATAGGAATACCTCAGATACTGCTGTTAACAGGAGCATCATTAATTGCAGGAATAACTTAGATGAAATTTCCACCATGACACATGTAGCTCAATCTACAAATAGCAGATCTGTGTATGGAAAAAGAGTAGTGGAACTAGAGCAAAAACATCCAGAAAAATCATCAAATAGCATCAGTGAAAGTGGCAGTTATATGCCAAGTGTTCAAGACCTTGTTAAGAGAATTTCTAAGGAAGTGACTGTTAAAGTAATTCCTAGTGTAAATGTTTCTACTGTCAGCACTAATGATACAGCAAAGGACCCAAAAGAAATTAAGAAAAAAGATTCAAAAATGGTAACATCAAAATCAGACTCTTGCACAGAGATTGATAATAATTTGAATAGTACTTGCTCCATGAAGAGAAAAGCAGTATCATCACCGGAGGAGTGCCTCCAGACTGATTTTAATTTTGAAGCTCATTCAGAAAAATTTGTCAAAATGGATGATAACTGGGTGGTCATCTATTCTAAGATGTCAGAGCCACAAAAAATAAAGTAATCCCCAGATTTAAGAGCAATAAAAATTTACAATAACCCTAATTAAAAAACCAGGCAAGAAATATATCCCATTATGAACCTAATTCCTTTCTTATAAAAGGTGCTGATAGCAAGAAAAAAAGGTCTAACTGAATACCTTAAAAAAACAAAAAATTTTTAAAAAAAATTGGGGGGTACCTGAAGTGATTCGATGTTAGGAAATAAACACACATAAAATTAAGGGAAGTTGAAAGGTAATTATGAACTGAAAACTTAGATTTTAAAAAAAACCCTTAATTTTAAAGTAAGAAAAAATCAGGGAGCTTCAAGAAAATTAAAATGAAATAATAGAAAAAGGGTTTTATTTTTGGTAAAGTTTTAATATTATTTTTTTAGAAGTTTTTGAAATAAAAATCACTCCATCCTTGTTCTATAAACAAGTAAAAAAAGGCAGAAAATAAGAAAAAAAAAAAAGTGGGAAAAGTAAAAACCCAAAAAAACCTCTAAAAGCAAAGAAACGGGTTCTAAGGCCTAAAAAGACGATTTTAGGGAAAATGAAAAAAACTAGCAGGAAAAAATAAGGGAATATAAAAAATGTTCGCGTTTGTGTTAAAAGAAGGGAATTAAATTAAAAGAAAAAATGAAGTTTCTTCAAATTCAAATTCGGTAAAAAAAACATAGACGATTCAAAGTTTTAATTTATGAAATTATTGAAAATCAAAAACCAAAGAAATTTGAAGATAAAGGGAAACGGCATTTGAAAAAAAACTTTTTATTGAAATTTTCAAAATGAAACTAGAGCAAACAATGGGGTAAAGACCTTCACGTTTTTTCTAAGGGAAGACCTTTTTTTGGTTTATCAAAAGGTTTTTTTAAAAAAAAATAAGCTTAAAAATAAAGAATAAACAAAAAAATTTAAAGAGAAATTTATTGCTCCCCAGACCCCAGATCAAATGCAGAAAAATGTCTTAATCTTGATGAAATTATGGTTGTTTAAAAGAAGACCCGGGGGTGAAAAAAAGACCTCTTTTCCCAAAAGGGAACCCGGTTTAAACAAAAAAGGGAAAAATCAAAAACGAGGAGGATTAAAAGTCCCAAATTCTGCAAAAGAAACTTTAAGGTTTATAGCATTTTTGAAAAAAAAAAGATATTATTCCCCCAGGGGGAAAAGGATTGAGAAAGAAACCATGGATCTGAAGTTTAAGAAAAAAGGGAATTTTGGAAAAGTGAAATCTTTGGAAAAAACCCATGAGATGATTTTTAATTGGATTTTAAAGTTTGTTTTAATATGAAAAATAAAAGGGAACAATTTTTGTTGTTTTTTCCAAAAATAAAACAAAAGAATCTGAATTCCTGAAAAGCACAGTTAATGGCCCGTGTTTTTGAAAAAGAAGGAAAAATCTTTTGTGTTTAAAACTTCAAAATAAGCTAATCTGGGCCAACGTTTACAAGCAGCATAGGATCCAGGCTGCTCTTATTTTTTTAAAAAAAAATGAACAATTTTTATGAGTTTTGTTTGCAGTCTTTTTGGGAAAAAAAGAAAATTCAACTTTTGGAAAAACAAATTTTCCCACACAAGGGGGGGAAAAGCAAAATTTCAAATGAAATAAAGAAAAAAGTCCTTCTGAAAAAGAAAACAAAAAGTGCTTTTTCTGAAAGGGAAAATTAAAAGTTTTGACGAAGAAAATGAACTTAACGAAAAAGAAACTGAAAAAGTTTCAAAGAAAAAATATTAAGGGTTCAAACCAAAAAAATAAAAATTTCAAACTCAGAAGAAATTTGAAAACCCAAAAAAAAAAGAAAAGAAGGTTAAAACTCAAAAAAAGAAAAGGGGCCAACTTAGAAGAAAAACAAAAAGGTTCATTTTAAAAAAAAAAATAAAAAGGTTTCGGCTTTGAAATGTAATGAAAAAGGTTCAAGCAAAAAGAAAAGGTAGAAATAAAAGTTTTCAAGTAAAAAAAAAGGTTTAAAAGAAAAGAAAAGGTTTTCAACCAAAAAAAGAAATTGTAAAATTTCGCCAAAAAGAAAATAAAAGTTAAAAACCGGGGAAATGAAAAGGGTTCAGGCAAAAATAAAAAAAAAGTTCAACTACAAAAAAAATAAAAAAAATTAAACTAAAAAGAAAAGAAAAAAAAAATTCTACTCAAAAAAAAGGAAAATTCTCACCAGAAAAAAAAAAGGTTAAAGTTAAAAAAAAAAAAAGGTTCAGTTAAAAGGAAAAAGAAGTTCACCCCGAAAAAAGAAAAATTAGTCAACAAAAATGAAGGAATTTTTCCAAAAAAGGGAAAAGGTTCAAGCTAAAAAGAAAAAAAAAGTTAAAGCAAAAGAAAAAAAAAATTTAAAACAAAAATAAAGCCTTTTGAAAAATGAAAAAGGGGTTCCAGCTACAAAAAAGAAAAATTTAAGTTTAGAGTTCTACTAAAAAAGGGTAGGACCCAATCTATCTACCAAAAAAAAGGAAAAAGGGTTGTAACAAAACAAAAAAGTTTAGTCCAAGAAAAAAGAAAAATTTTGACAGAAACTGTAAAAAAATTTCATTTAAAAAAAAAGGGAAAAATTTTTTTCCCCACAAAAGAAAAGGAAAAGTTCGGGAAAAAGAAGAGAAAAAAATGAAAAAGGGAAATTTTCCCTAAAAAAAGGAAAGAGTTTTGTTACAAAGAAAAAAAATTCCAGTTACAAAAAAGGAAAGGTTGTACAAAAAAAAATAAACATATGCAGTGGAATTTTTCTTAAGAAGAAATGTTTCAAACCAGGGTTTGCTCCTTTTTAGAGAAAGGGAAAGTGCCTTCTAAAAAAAAGGAAAGAGCTTTTGTTACAAAAAAAAAAGAAAAAAGGTCCATTACAAAAATAGAAAAGTTTGATCTATAGAAGAAAATAAACGTATGAGTGCTGCCCAATGTCTTAAAAAGAAAATGTTAAGATCCATGCGTTGCCCCCCTTTTTAGAAAAAGGAATTTCCTTCTAAAAAAAAGGAAAAAGCTTTTTTACAAAGAAAGAAAAAATGGCCATTACAAAAAATAGGGAGAGAGTTTTTCTATAGAAGAAAATAAACGTATGATGCCCCAATGCTCTAAAAAGATAATTTAAGATCCATGCTTTTTTTCCCCTTTTGAGAAAAAGGAAAAGGTCCTTTCTAAAAAAAGGAAAAAATTTTGTTACAAAAGAAAAGAAAAAAGTCCCCTTACAAGAAATATGGAAAGTTTTATCTAAGAAAAAATAAACAGTTGAGTGCGCCCAATGCTCTTAGAAATAATGTTAAGATCCATGTGTGTGCTCCTTTCTTAGAAAAAAAGGAAAGGTGCCTTCAAACAAAAAAAAAACTTTTGTTACAAAAAAAAAGCAAAAAGGTCCATTACAAGAAAAAATAAAGATTGTATCAAGAAGAAAATAAACAGTATGTAGGCGCCCAAGCTAATGAAGAAAAAATGTTAATGACCACGCTGTGGCCCTTTTTTGGGAGAAAAGGGGGAAAGGTTCCTTCTAAACAAAAGGAAAAAGCTTTTTTACAAAAAAAAACAAAAAGGTCCAGTTACAGAAATATGGAGCAGTTTTGCACAGAAGAAAAAAGCAGGATACATGCGGATGATGTACTGGGAAGAAAATGTTAAATATCCAGCTGTGTTTCCCTTTGTTGGAGGGCAAAGCAGAAGATCCATGTATAGGTTCATTCTCAGCATTTTTTGCTGTCTAGTTCTGCAAAAACAGTGAAGAGGTTTAAAAGGGGAACACACTCCTGTTAAAGGGAAATAAGCAAACCCTGCCATTCATACATCTTTTCCCGTGCAATAATTTCTTCTAGATATAAGAAAAAGTGGGTGAAAAAATCTCAAAGGTATAATGAGGAAAGTAAAGATATGGGTTTCATATCCCAGAATACTGAAACACAAAAAAATTTAATTTTTTTGGGTTTGATGAATTTAATTTCTTCCCAAATTTTTAAAGAAAACAAAAATTCCAAATTTTCTAGGAAAAAAAACTTCTTTTTCGGGCCCGCACTGTTCGTTTGGAATATTTAAGCTTCCATATACATGTACAATGTAATTGACTTCACAAATGCATGGTTTCCTTTTATAAGGGCAACACATACAGTGAACCTAACTACCGCTTGTGGGACAGTTTACAGAAAATTCAGAATTTTTTCTGTTCAAATGCAACTACAAACTCTCTTCACCAGGGGAGAACCTTGGAAGGGCACGAAAATTCCGGGAAAATCTTTTACAGAAAAATCGGATCAGCTACCAAAAAAAATGACACGAATCAATTTTGGGCCAAAGGATTTTTCCCATGCTTTTTGGGCAATTTTTTTTTAAAAAAAACTTTTAAATGGGAAATTTTAACAAACAGAGATTTCAGGGGAAAAGAATTTTGAGACTCTGAAACTAAGTCAAGATTGAATACCCCAGGCAAAAGAAAATGAATTAAAGAACTTGGATCAAATTCAAAATGGAAAATTGGAAACTAAAAGGGAGAAATTAGGGAACTCTGAAACAACTCAAAAATGGACTACAACAAACAAAAGGGGACAGTTCATGAAACCGTACAAAAGCAGAAATTGAAAGCCATCAAATGTCCAACCCTTAAACCTAAAAACAAAAATATTAAAAAGAGACTTAAATAAATGTTATTACAAAAAAAAGGGAGAAAATGGTATCCATGTTATGCCCGTAGTCACCATTTTTCTTCATCAGGGGACGGGCCGACACATAAGAATCAAGGGAGAAAGGGCCCTTTTTAGGCCCATTTTTTGGGACGATTTATGGCAAAAAAGGCCCTAAAAAAAAAACCTGGGTTACACAGGAAGGAAACCTTTGTTTGTTCAACTGAAATGGCTTTTACACGAAAGCTCATCTGGTAACTCCCCAAAAGAAAACATACAGGTGAAAACCATTTTTTGTAATGAATGTGGCAAATCATTTTCTCGCCTAGAAACCCTTAAAAGACTTTTAAAAACTCATAGCTCAAAAGGCCTTTTTAAGTGTATATGTGCCCTGTTTCTTTTTAAAAGTTCTGCAAAACTGAAAAAACATACAAAATTTACCTTGAAGATCGACGTCATCAGTGTGTGACTGCGGGCTCTTTTGTTTTGGCACACAGTTTAAGGTTACAACAAGAAAATCACACTGGGGAAAAACCAAACCTTGTCCATTGTGTAAATAGACTTTAATTTGAAGGGAGTTTAAGAAACATTAAAAACAGGCATCCTAAATTTGGGTTTAAAAGGGTTCCTTCTTTACCACAGCTAAGTGAAAAGGGGTGTATAAAATCATTTTTCTGTTACCAATTTCATAAAAAAAGCTGTTTTTTCAGTGACATACTGGGATTATGACGACATATTAATTTGGGGCTGCTTTGAAACGTTGCATTAAGAGGAAAAAGTGGCTTTAATTTTTAAAAAAATTTTTAATCATTAAGAAATAAGTTTTCCAGTTAAGCTTCTTTTTTTTTAAAACTGTGTATTTTTTGATCACAAGAAACTTCCTTAAAATTTGAATTTAGTGTTATTTTTTCATTCCCTTTGTGCGACTTATAATATTGCTTTGCCATTTCGTTAAATACAGTAATAATTTCTGTAAATTCATATTTTGATTTTTAAAAAAAATCAAAATTTTGTTCTGTTATCTTGAAAAGGGATTAGGGTTTAAAATAAATACAGGGGACCTTTGGGTACGTCCCTTTGGAAAAATCCAGCTTGGGCTAGCCCTGTTGAACGCGAAAAATTTTTGCTTGGTATACAACCCCTTTTTTGGAAAACGATTTTGTGCTTTAACTTGCGGGGCCAAAAAAAATATGACACCTCGCCTACATGCAGCCCAACCCTATTTTTTACCATCGACATACCTTGTTCACGAAATTTAATCGTTCTAAATATACCTTTTAATTCCATAAAACAAAGGGGGAAGAAGAATAATTCAGCCGAAAATTGTAAACAAAAGTGGGGTGACTAGGGAAACGGATTCAGCACATTTTCTTTGGGGTGAACCCAAAGAAAAAATAAAGTTTTCCCTCCGCCGGCATATAAACATAGCATGCTTATAGCTATGTAACATATTTTTATATAATTTTGAAGAAAATATCAAAGTGGATTAATGAAATGTCTTTTTAACGTAAAAAAAGACATTAATAACCCAAGGGTTATTATTATATTTTCTTGATGTTTTTTTCCCCCCCTGGCAACCACATAGCATGTAAACATAGCAGTTCAAGCTGTGTAATATTTTTTATATAAATTTTTTAAGAAAATATCATAGATGGATTAATGAAAAAGTCTATATTGACTAAAAAAAGCGTAATTGCCCGAGTGACATTGTTACGTATATTAGCAAAGTAAAGTGAGGTTAAATTTTGCATTTATTCACAATTCTTTTTATATTTATGTATGTATTTTAGTATTAAGCAGTGTTTAAATTTTTTTATACAACCCCCTCAAGTTAATATGCCCAAAAAACAACAGGGTTTTTTATGGGAATGTATTAATCGTTTTTCCCTACATTTTTTATGGGAAAATTCTTTGGATTCGTCCCCGTTTGGGATAAGTCCAAGGTCCTGGAACGGTTAAGAATGTATACTGAGGCCCCGTATTTGAAACCTGATGTGATATTTTTTTTAGGTGTATCTCTAAATACCGTCAGGTTCCTTGACTAAGGATGATCCTGTATATGAATAATTTTTTCAACTAGTTTAATAATATTTGTTAGTATATATCATTTTTCTGATTTGGAATAAGGACATTTAAATTCTTAAGACATAAAAAGAAGGGACAATGCAGCAAATTTTTCGACCCAGCTAGTAGGGCCAATCACACCCACCCACAATGTACTTTTTAAACCCATTTTTAAGGCCACACAAGGTTTAACTTCAATGGGCACTACCGGAGTTTTGTTTACCAAACCACAGCTCCTTACCAAACCCATGCTTTCCTAATTTTTTTCTAAATCTAAATTTTCCAACTTTAAACCCCCGCTGGATCCGTCTTTTTGGGGTATTTTTAGCGTTACACCTCATCTACTTACGACCCAACTTGGTTCCCACCAACAGGTCGTAAGTCAAAAAGGCGTAATCGAACCTTTTAAAAAGCCGAATCTGGGGGGGCATAATGTCAAAATTTTCCCATAAAACTACCTATTAAAAGGGACCCCCCCCTAGCATTTTAATCCGGCAAAGGGGTCATTGTTATGCGAAATGACGGGATGCAAGAATTTTTTCCCCCTAAAAATAATCGTTGTGTGCTCAAAAATTGGAAAAAAAAAAATAAAAACCTGCAAGACACCCAAAAGTATGAAAAAAAAAATTTTTCCACATGAAAATACATTTTCCACACACAAAAGAAGGATACATCACAATAGTAGAGTATACAGCACAATATAATTGGCAGTAACAAGGGGAAAATTTTATTCGCTACCGACTTTCGCAAAAAATAGCCCCTTGCACGGATTAAAAACGCTATGGGGGGGCCACTGTAAATATATATATATATATAATATATAATAATTTTTATTTTTTGTTTTTTTAAAAAAAACCCCCAGTTAGGTTCCGACATGATAACCCCTAATGAATTTAAAAATTTTAATATTTTTAAAATTTTTTTAATTCTTTAAAAAATTTAATAAGGACAAAAATTTTTTTAAAAAAAAAGGGCAAAAGCAAAATTTTTTGCCCCCGCATTTTCCCCCAACCCAAAAAATGTATTTTTCAAAAATTTTTTAAAAAATTTTTTCTTCAAGACACCCCAAATTTTTTTTCCACCCCAATTTAAACCAAACCCAAAAATCTTTTTTTAAAATTTTTTTCAAAAAATTGTGATTTCTTTTTGGGAATTTTTTGAAAGTCACCTACCCCCCCCCCCCCCCCCCCCCCCCCCCCCCCCCCCCCCCCCCCCCCCCCCCCCCCCCCCCCCCCCCCCCCCCCCCCCACTCATTTGAAACATTTTTATTGTTTGAACACAATAGGACAGGATGAAGTTGGAGCCATGGGCCACATTTTCATTGACAACTACGTTATCTCGTGACTCATATGCTGCGAATGTGTTCAACTCAGTCATCCTGGGTATGTATGATCTCAGATGGAGTGATGTTCTGGAGAGGTACAGCCAGTGAAGTTGCTGCTTTTGCCCGTTTGTGCATAAAAGTTGTCGCGCTGTCCTCGAATGGATCCAAGTGTGGTATTTTGCAATATGGCTTGTACATAACTAAGGCCACCCACATCCCCTATTGAAGGCTCTGCTGATGACAGACATCAGGATGGTCCAGCAGAGATGAGAGTCTTGCTCTTTCTCTACTTTCAGCAGTCGCAGATAGAGGGACAGCAAACAAGAAAGTGGAGCATACTCACAAATTGTTCGACCAACAGTTGTGCCTCGTAACGAACTTTGCAACCACATACTGTCAAAGCAATTCAAAATACCTATATACGGGAAGTAGCTGTAATCCTTCATGGCTCATTGTTTGCAAAGATTTCAAAACATGTTTCTTCATGGTGTAATTGGAAGTCAAAAAATTTCGACACCCAAAAGTATAAAAAACTTTTCCCAGGTCTCCAACACCACCCATACATCCTTAATATACTGCACAATATTTACCAAATCATTGCTACCGACTTCGATACAATCATTGCAGGTTTCGCTAGGTGCAAATGTTATTGCAATCTAATTTCCAATAATTATATATTCACTATATAATTTGATATATTAACATTGGTTCTCTTCTCTCTCTCTCCTTTCTCTCTCTCCTCTCTCTCTCTCTCCTTCTCTCTCTCTCTCTCTCTCTCTCTCTCTCTCCTCTCTTTTCTCTCTCTCCTTCTCTCTCCTCTCTCTTCTCTCTCTCTCCTTCTCTCCCCTCCTCTCCTCTCTCTCTTCTCTCCTCTCCTTCTCTCTCTCTCCTTCTCTCTCTCTCTCCTTCCCCTCTCTCTCTCCTTTCTCTCTCTCTCCTTCTCTCTCTCCTCCTTCTCTCTCTCTCTCCTTCTCTCTCTCTCCTTTCCCTCTCCTTTTCTCTCTCTCCTTCCTCTCTCTCCTCCTTCTCTCTCCTTCTCTCTCTTTTCTTCTCCTTCTCTCTCTCTCCTCTCTCTCTCTCTCTCTCTCCTTCTCTCCCCTCTCTCCTCCTCTCTCTCTCTCCCTCTCTCTCTCTCTTTTCTCTCTCTCTTTTCTCTCTCTCCTTCCTCTCTCTCCTTCTCTCTCTCTCTCCTTCTCTCTCCCCTCCTTCTCTCTCTCTCCTCTCTCTCTCTCTTTTTTTTTTTTTTTTTTTTTTTACACAGGGTTTGACAAGGTTAAGGATCCTTCTCTCTCTCTCCTTCTCTCTCTCTCCTTCTCTCTCTCTCCTTCTCTCTCTCTCCTTCTCTCTCTCTCCTTCTCTCTTCTCTCTCTCTCTTCTCTCTCTCTCTTCTCTCTCTCTCTTCTCTCTCTTCTCTCTTTTTTTTACACACAGGGTTTGACAAGGTTAAGGATTCCTAGCTTTATTGACAGCTATATTACAGGTTAAGGATTCCTAACTTTATTGGCAAGCTAAGAGCTGTTACCTACATCAGCTCATTTGAAAGTATTTTTATTGTTATGAGACATACAAGTACGGAACAGGATGAAGTTGGAGCCATCTGTGGGCCAGCATTTTCATTTGATCAGCTGACTTTATCTCGTTGACATCATTATGCTGTACGAATGTGTTCCATACTCGAGTCATCCTGGGTATGTATTATCTCAGATGGAGTGATGTTCTGGAGAAGGGTACAGCCAGAGTGAAGTTGCTGCTTTCTCGCCCGTCCTTGTGGCATAAAAGCTTGTTTCACGCTGTCCTCGAAGTGGATCCAAGTGTGGTATTTTGACAATATTGGCCTTGTACATAACAGTAAGGCCACCCACATCCCTCCTATGTTGAAGGCTCTGCTGAAATGACAGATCTATCCAGATGGGTCCAGGCGAGAGATGAGACGTCTTGCTCTGTTCTCTACTCTGTCAAGCAGTCGCAGATGAGAGGGGGGCAGGCAAACCAAGAAAGTGGAGCATATTCAAGGTGTGAGCGTACTTGTGCCTCGTACAGGATCTTGCAACCCCTACTGTCAAGCAGATGCGAGATACGGCGAAGTGCTGTAAGCTCCTGGCTGCCTTGTTTGCAAGATTTACAACATGGTTCTTCATGGTTAGTTTGGAGTCAAATTTCACCCCAAGATATCAACTTCTTCTCCAGGTGCCAACATCCTCCCATTCATCCTTACTACTGCACCAGCATTACCATCATGGTGTCTAGAGACGATCATCATTTGCGTTTTCTCAGGTGCAAATGTTACTTGCCATATATTTCCCCAAGCTGATATAGCTCTCAGCTGGTGATTGATGTAGCTTAAGAGCAGCTGGCATTTCTTCTCTTGGATAAGTGAATGTCAGTGTACAGTCGTCTGCATATGCATGTGATTCTGGGATGAGATGAAGAAGGTCGTTGAAGTAGACATTCCATAACAGTGGACCCAGCACGCTTCCTTGTGGAACGCTTGCCCCAATAGGATGCCTTGCTGATTCCGTTCCATTGAGAAACTACACTTAGAGATCTACCATGAAGGTAATCACTGAGGAGACATAGCGTAGAGCCTGCAATTCCCAGTGCTTGAAGTTTTGCTAAGAGGCCCTGGTGCCCACACCCGGTCGAAAGCGCCAGCAATGTCCAGTGCTACCACACAGCTGACTTTGGATTCATCCAGTGACTGGTGCCACTTAGTGGAGAGGTTTAACAACAGATCAGCAGCAGAGTAACCTTTCCTGAAGCCATATTGACGATCACAAAGTAGTGAGTGGTAGTCAAAAAAATCTGTCATTTGTCTTGAGATTATTGTCTCAAGGATCTTACCAGTGATTGACAGGAGTGACACTGGTCTGTAGTTGCTGATTTCTGCTCTGCTCTTCTTTTTGTGAACAGGGACTACATTTTGCCTCTTTCCATAGAGAGGGCCATTTACACTGTACTAGGCAGTGCTGAAAGATGCGAGTTAGAGGTGCTGCTAGCTGGTCTGCACATCTTCTCAACAATCTTGGGCTCAACTTGTCTGGCCCACAGCCTTTTCTTGGTCAAGTGATTTAAGAAGGAAATGCACCTCCTCCTGCCTTATTGTCACCACTGACAGTTTTGACACAGTTCATGCAGCTAGCCAAGGAGGGTCCCTTGCTGGATCAGGAACTTGCATTTTGGTAGCAAAGTGTTCAGCAAAGAGGTCCGCCTTCTCTTGACTACTAGTAGAGGTGGTCCCATCCTGTCGATTTAGAGGTGGAATAAGTTCATCAGGCAGATAACCTTGTCTGTCCTTGACCAGGGACCACCAGGTTTTGGAGCCTACCCTACCTGATGCTAACTTTCTTTTAGTGTCCACCTCCCATTTAGCAATGGCCCACTTTTGAACATCACCCATATGCCTACAGGCTTGCATGTGCAAGTTCCTGTATAGGTGGTAGGATGTCTCTATACCTTCGCCATGCTTTGTACTTAGCAGTAGCAGCCTCTCTACAACGAAAGCCAAACCAAGGCTGATCTGTAGGCTTTGTCACATATTGCCGGTGAGGAATGTGTTCTTGTTGCAGATTAAGGATGTGTCCAGTGAAGGCTTTCACTTGTTGTCAACATCCCCCTGGAGAAGAGCATTCCAGTCGTGGTGGCGAGCTCAGAGCAAAGGCTGGCCAATTACCTCTTTCCCATAGCCAGGTTGTGCGTGTGGACTCCTCACCTCGTTCTGTGGGATCTTAGTGTGGTAAAAACAGCCTTGTGGTCAGACGATCCAACGTAGCCGAGGGTTGACAAGTGACTAATGCCTCTGCCAGATCACTCACTACTGGGTCAAGGGAGGAGCCAGAGATATGAGTAGGGAAATCAACAAAGTTTCTCATGTCAAACACTGCAAGAAGGTCATCAAAGTCCCTCTGTATAAGGTGCTGGTTGAGGTCACCAACAATTATAATAATGTTGACAGTTGTGTTGTAGCAGAAGGAGTCAATATTTTCCATTAGGAAGTTGATAGGGTCTGCGTGTTGCCACTGAGGTCTGTACATTGCACAGGCTAGTACAGAGATACTAGTGTTTATACAGAGCTTGAAGAACATCATTCAAGATGTGTAGGGGTGGCAACATCTATGTGCTGGGCATGAACACTTTTAGAGAAGCACACAACAACACCACCTCCTTGCCCTTGCCTGTCTCTTCTCATCCATGAGGTGTAGCCAGCAATTCTTGCAAAATTTTCTGGAGTCCTGTCATCCAAAAATGTTTCAACAACAGCTATCATGTCGGGACGTCGAGTGTTCACAAAGCTATGTGTGAGCTCTCCAACATTAGTAAATGAAACCTCTAATATTGGCCGACAGATGCTGATAGACTGGCTCCTCATGATGAAGTGGTCAGCTTGAGGTGGTGGGTGTGTAGGGAATGTAAGGTGCCTGCCCTTGAGAGAGGTAGGGTACTGAGGCAGCTGCAGGGATGTAGGTCTGTGGTCGTGTATAAGGCCCAATCCCACCTGCTGGGCTGGGATAGGAGTAGCTAAGTGGGTGACGTGCGAGAGTGTTTACCAATTCAGAGATCCTGCTGGTTTGTTCTGAGAACAGGTCTCTAAACAGGTGGCCCTGTCTGTCAAGTTCCTTTTTCTTCCGACACTGGTCCTCCTTATGTCCTTTCTTGTAGCAGTAATTACACCTGGTATCTCGCAGGCAGTTGTTGGCAGAGTGCCCCTTCCGGTGACAGCGAGAGCACAGCCTAGGTGCCTGGGAGGGTGGACTAGGATTTGTTGCACCTCCTGTGTTTCACAGATTTGTCCTCAGATTCTGCCGCTGGAGCTGTGTTAGTGGAGGGTGAGACGGCTGTAGATGTCTTCCTCCTCCACGTCCTCCTCCACGTCTCTCTAACCCCGCCCTCTACCAGTTCTGACAGATGTGTCCCTGCTGTTCGTACTTCGGCGCAGTAGGTGATCAGGTGCAGTGATAGTTCCCTGATCACTAACTGCACCGTTCTCTGGTGGAGAGGCTCCTGGCTCAGAACTTGCTGTCGAAGCACTACTACCAGATTCTAGAATAGTATCGGCAGGTGTGCTGACAGGTGTAGGATCAGAGATGGTATGTGCACTGTCAAGTAGACTGGCAGTGGCTGAAGCAGAGATGTCAGGTGTAGGAGAATTAACAGATCCAAGGCTTCCCACGTTGCTGGGAAGAGGATTTGCTCCCTCTGTGGTGGTCAGAGGAATTGTGTTAGAATTCCCAAAGGTAATGTTTTGAACTCTCTCAGTCTGTGGGACCTTAGCGATGACAGAATTCCACCAGTTATTTACCCCTGAGTTAAGCTCAGTGTGGGACTTCCAGTCTTTGTCAATAGTGTCGCCATCATCTGAGCAGCTTACGTCACTTGATGCAGGCTTGCACTGGCCTTCTACAATAGCTTGTAGGTTATCTAATGATTTGAGGAGCTCATGAAGTGCTTCCCTGTGATGGATTATCTTAGCTGCAACTTTACAACACAGCCCAAGAGGGCAGTCTTGATCTTTGGACAGGAGTCCCTGAGGTAGGACTTCTGAACCTTCCTCCTGTAGCTCCAGGCTTGTATCCACATATACCACAGGATTATGGATATCCTTAAATTTTCTGAAATTTTCAACCTGGCTGCAACAAAATTCTCCTTCTGGAATGCAATCTGTGTGGCAGTAGTTGGAACAAGTAGGCTCCTTACATCCAAGAAGATCTTTGTCCCTTGTGGTATACCCACAAACACTGCAGTATCTGCTGGGACAATAGCCAGATAGCGTAGATAATCTTGCTATTTTGCGGTGTGAAGTAATCCCAGAGGAGGCTTGTAGGTTTGAAGTTCACAGGAGAGAGAGAGGGTGGGTGGTGATGTCGTGGGTGGGGTGGAGTGTGAGTGGGTGGGGGTGTTTATAGCCGGGTGGTAGTGAGGGCGGGCGGCAGTGAGCCACTAGCTGGAAGTGTTGCCTTCTCACTATCACTTAATAAACACTGTTTATGCTATCCACTTTTCCACTAAAGGAAGATGTTACACAAATCACTGTGTTGCATTGTACCAGCCACGTTGTTATAAAGCACCAGATGCTAGTACATAGCACAAAACACATATAATATTAGACGCTCACTCTGAAGGCAATAGTGAAGTCACTCCTAAGGCCTGCCGCTGTCCCCTCACACCATGTCTTCACCATACCTACACTTATATCACTGAATATTGCTTATATTCACTTCAGTGGAGGAGTTGGCTTACTTGTACTAATGTGTTTTGTAAATAGTACTACGTCACTGAACAGTTTTTTTATATTATAAATCCTCACCCAACCCTCGTATTTAAGTAGTGGGAATATTAAAAAGTTTTGTGGCACACGTGACAACGTCTTCACACCCCCCCCCTCTCTCTCATCTCATCTCTCTCCTCCGCTCTCTCTCTCGTCTCTCCGTCTATCTCGCTCTCTCCTCTCTCTCTCTCTCTCTCTCTCTCTTTCCCATCTCCTCCTCGTCTCTCCGACTCATCCTCCATCTATCCATCTCTCTACTCTCTCTCCTCTTTCCCTCTTTCTTTCTCTCTTTCTTTCTTCTTTTTCTTCTTCTTTTCCTCTTTCTTTTCTCTTTTTTTTTTCTTCCTTCTTCTTTCTTTTCTTTCTTTCTTTCTTTCTTTCTTTTTCTTTCTTTCTCTCTTTCTCCTCATCTCTTTCTCTCTCTCTCTCTCCTCACGTCTCTCTCCACCTTCTCTCTCTCTCTCCTCTCTCTTTCTCTCTTTCTTCTCTCTCTTTTCTCTTCTCTCTCCTCATCATCTTTCTCTCTCTTTCCTCTATCTCTCCCCTCCCTTTCTTTCCCCTCCTCTCTCTCGTTCATTCCTCTTCTCTCTTTCTCTCCCATCCCTCCTCATCCTCGGATCATTTCTCTCTCTCACTCTTTCCTCTCCTCTCCCCTCTCCCTCCCTGTCCTCCCTCTTTTCCTCTCTCTCTCGTTTCTCTCTCTCCTCTCAGTCTCTTTCTCTCTCCTTCTTCCTTCCTCTCTTCCTCTTCTCTCCTCTTTCCTCTTCTCTCTCCTCTCATCGTCCCCACTCTCTCTCCACTCTCTCTCCTCTCTCTCTCTCTCTCTCTCCTCTCTCTCTCGTCTCTCCTCTCTCGTCTCTCTCACACACACACACAAGGTACCACATAGTGAAGTTATCATACATAGTATAAATTACCTAGGATAACCCAAAAAATCCCAGACAAAGTGCTATACAATGGATCTGTGCTCCAGTGACTTGCCAGAATGGTGCTTTACACTCATACAGTTTTTAAACTGCAACATTAACACCCTCCTTCAGAGTGCAGGGCACTGTACTTCCATCTCCAACTCAAGTCCGGCCTGGCCGGTTTCCCTGAACCCCTTCAATAAAGAGAGTGAGCAATAGTAACATTTATTGAAGGGGTTCAGGAAACCGCAGGCCTGACTTGAGTCCTGGAGATGGGAAGTACAGTTCCTGCACTCTGAAGGACGGGTGTTAATGTTGCAGTTTAAAAACTGTAGTGTAAAGCACCCTTCTGGCAAGACAGTGATGGAGTGAATGATGGTTAAAGTTTTTCTTTTTTTCGGCCACCCTACCTTGGTGGGAATCGCCAGTGGTGTTAATAAAAATAATAATTATTATTATTATTATTATTACAATAATACATATGTACTAATATTAATAATAGTATTATAAATAAACTATATAAATAATCGTGTTCCACTCATACTTTCCGATAAATTTTGTATTCTTAATGTAGAGTGAAGTTGAGTAAACAAGATTAAATGGAATAAACGAATGAGAGTGTAAGAAGGTTGGCGAGCTATGTCAACAAACGTTGTTTGTTTGGTTACCAGCCCGGACCGAATGGTATCTGTTCACTTCAGTCACTGGCCGACCAGAAAAACAACTTATTATTTGTTAATTTATATGTTTATATGTTATGTAGCATGTTTATTATAATTTTGAAAAAGAAATCATTGATGGATTAAGCAAAATGTCTATATCAATGTTTTATACACATTTAATGCACCTCAGTGATTATTATTGTGTTATTATCATTATTAATAGGGCATCTTCAAGACCAGTTACACTATTAATGAGTGGCTCTGAGACAGACACAGGTAGACAGAAAGACACACACACATAGACACACAGGTAGACAGAAAGACACACACACAGAAAGACACACACACAGAAAGATACACAGGTAGACAGAAAGACACATACAGGTAGACAGAAAGACAGACACACAAGTAGAGACACACAGGTAGACAGAAAGACAGTCACAGGTAGACAGACACAGGTAGACAAAGACAGACACACAGGTAGACATAAAGACAGACACACAGGTAGACAGAAAGACAGACACACAGACAGATACACACACACAGATACATACACAGATACATACACAGATATACAGCCAGACAGATACAGACAGGTTTATGTGCAACAGTGAAAACAAATAGAGAGTTCGAGAGTAAGAGCCTTTCTTGCCACAATCTCCAGTGCAAGATTCAGACTTCATCTTAGGGGCCATGGTGAAATTTACTGTCCAGTTAGTACAGTTAATACAGTATGATGCTGCTGACAGGCAGGGTTACTCAAACTGATGCTGCCTGAATGACGCATTGCCGCCGCGAGTATTGTCAAATATTGTACAGTGGTGTGCATCAGCCGGTCCAGCCCAGCTGCCAGATGCACGGTCGTAAGTCGAGTGGACGTATGTCGAGCAGGTCGTAAGTCGAGTGGACGTATGTCGAGCAGGTAGACAGAAAGACACACACAGATAGACAGACACACAGGTAGACAGAAAGACAGACACACAGAAAGACACACACACAGAAAGATACACAGGTAGACAGAAAGACAGACACACAGGTAGACAGAAAGACAGACACAGGTAGACAGATACAGGTAGACAAAGACAGACACACAGGTAGACATAAAGACAGACACACAGACAGATAGACACACACAGATACATACACAGATATACAGCCAGACAGATACAGACAGGTTTATGTGCAACAGTGAAAACAAATAGAGAGTTCGAGAGTAAGAGCCTTGCCACAATCTCCAGTGCAAGATTCAGACTTCATCTTAGGGGCCATGGTGAAATTTACTGTCCAGTTAGTACAGTTAATCCTCTTCAAGGGGGGCTCCTTGGCGTGGTGAAGAGGCTCTTGGTCTGAGGAATTAGACCTGTCGGTCTCCTTCCTCAGACTGAACCTAATTACCCCCCAATTCCCCGTTCCCTATCCCATCCTCCCCTTTTTCCTTTCCTCCTCCTCCTCCCCACCCCTCCCTTTTGCCCTTCCTTTTTTTTTTTTTTTTTTTCTCCCACAGGCACGCTAGTTCCTAGGTAGGGGAAAGGGTACCGGGGTCCATCCCATTCCGTTGAGGTTCTTGGCGGTGGTGTAGTTTGCCGTGGAATCTGGATTGCCTGGGGATGTCCCGATCCCTCTCCTGTATCCCGGAGGGTGGCTTTGGGTGTCTCTGGGGCGACGGGTGTATCTCTGGAAGCCACCTTTCGGATTCCGGGGGTGGTGGCCGAAGGAGGTATGCTTTGTGGCGGATTTCCGGCCGCCCTCTCTTTTGTCCACCGAGGTAGCTCGGCAGATGTGAGGTTGCTATCCCGGATTGCCAGTTTACTGGCATGATGGGTAGGGTATGGCACGGGTTCCATGCTGCATCTGCGCTACTTGCGGTGCTGAGGTCCTCTTGGGCGCGGAGGGAGATTTCTGGCCCTTTCATTCCTCCTAGGAAACTATCCCTCCCCAGTCCCCCCTTTTTTTATTCTTTTTTATTTTTATTTTCTTTTCTTCTTTCTTTTTTTTTCTTAAAAACAAAAAGAAAGAAGTAACCTAACCATGGCAGCCCTAGTCCATGAACCTGCTACCCCCAGGCCCCTTCTTGATACCGCACCCCGTTCTGACCCCGCCTCATCTTTGGACCACTCTTCGGACACTCCTCATGCCTCTGTACCTCTTGCCGGTGCTGTTTCCTCACTCGCTTCAGGTACTGAGGCCTCGACTGACTCCTTCGATTTATCTGAAATTCGCTCTCCTCTGACTATGCTTCCGGCCTCTCCCTCTATGGTGCAGCAATTTTCGAATCGCCAACCCGTTCCACGTCGGACCAACTCTCGTCCCACGCCTAAACGCCAACGACAATTACCTGCTGATGATACTTCTCCACCTTCTCGTTCTTCTCAGAAAAGATCGACACGTCCTTCACTACCTTTCCACACTCAGTTTCAGACTGCACAATGGACTAAATTCTTCACTTTACGACCGACTTCCTCTACTGCCTATCTTTCTGACCACAGTATTGGCAAGGCACTCCTATGCCATGTTGGTAAAGATATTTCTTTTCATGCTCTTTAAGAGCGGTACGCGCATCATCACCGTACAGAATGCTACCCAGGCTCATGGGCTTTCTCGTCTTTCCCATATCGATACTGTTCCTGTCACTATTGAAAAACATCATTCCCTCAATTCTTGTAGTGGTACAGTCATTCTGCCCCATACCATAGTTCAACAAAATTTCCAGACATGTGACACTGACATTCTTGAACAGCTGGAACTCCAAGATCTTCCAATCCTCAAGGTAGACACTTACGTTCTTCCTGCCCGCGGGCGGAGACGATACCCTAGCAATGTGGCTCGTTTAACTTTTGACAGCCGTGAACTCCCATCCTCAGTTTATGTAGCAGGACATCCCACCCATCTTCCACCTCATTTTACCTTCCCTGTCTCTGTACCTGGTTCTCCCCCTCTCACTGGCTCTCTTACAAGTGTAGAGGTTCACCCTGCTCCTCGTACTGTACCTTCCTCCCCTGTTCCCTCCCAAGTTTCTTCCTCTTCTGCCACCTCCCAGGTTTCTGCCTCTTCTGTCCCCTTCCACGCTTCTCCAGTTTCCTCCACCCTTTCGCCCCCCCCTACCTTGGTAGAGTCCAATACAGTTCCAATCTTTACTCATCCTCCCCCTACCATTTCCAATATTGTCTCCCATTCGACGTCTCTGAATTCCGAAACACTTGAAGCAATCTCTGAATATATTGCAGAGACCAAACCATCAATGGACACTGATCCACCCTCCGCTCCTCTCTCCTCTGCTCCATCTGCGCAACTCCTTTCTTCACAGTGCACCGTTCCTTCACTGCTTGAATGTTTTCCACTGCCGCCGCATGCGGACTTTTCTAACCCCTGTAGTCCGTAGGAACCCTTACCTGCGGATTTCAGGTATCTTTATCATTGCCAATCATGCCTATTTACAGTGGAATATACGCGGCCTCAGGGGTAATCGGGGTGAGCTTCAGATGTTACTCTCCCAGTTTTCCCCTGTTGGTGTTTGCTTACAGGAACCAAAATTACACTCTGCTGTTATCTCTCCCATCTCAGGCTATAATTTATTGTATTCTTCAGATCCTTTTCCTGATGGGACCTTTAATGAAAGTGCCCTTCTTCTATGCACTGATATTCCATACCATCAGCTATTTGTTCATACTTCGCTGCATTACACAGCAGCCCGTATCCACTTGCATAGGTGGTATATGCTCTGTTCTTTATATCTCTCTCCTCCTCGGGCATTATCTATTCCGGATATTGCCTTTCTTGTTTCGTCATTACCGCCACCGATTCTGTTACTTCGTGATTTTAATGCCCACCATTTCCTCTGGGGGGTCTCACTGTGATTCCCATGGCATTCAGTTAGAGGCTTTTCTTGCCACCCACCCCCTCCATGTTTTAACCCTTTGACTGTTTCAGGCCCCTCTCTGAAACTGTCATTCTATGTCGCTCAATTTTTGAAAAAAAAAAAATTATTTTTTCTTATGAAATGATAGAGAATCTTTTCCCGATGGTAATGACACCAAAAGTTCAAAATTTGGTCGAAAACTCGTGGAATTATGCTCCCGCGAAGTTAGCGGTCTCGGCGACATATGCGTATCGGCGATTTCGCCGACTTTGAGCCCTATTTTCAGCCAATTCCATTGTTCCAGTTGACCAAACTCATAGCTATTCTTTAGAACTCCATTTTATCTATCAGCTGAGTACAAGAAACCTCCCATTTACTAATTTGGATTACCCAATATGGTGGTCAGCAATTGGCAATTTGGCCAATTTCACGCAAAATAAAAAAGATGCCAATTTCAAAATAGGGTCCAGAATAAACAAGGTAGACATTCCTGGTACTAAAATAACATATGCTCTGTTCATTAGTCACATCTCTAGGCCCTTCTTATATTATTATTGCTTTCTATTTTGATTTTTTTATTCATAAAAAAAAATACAAAATTTACTGTTATGCAGACGACTGCATTATTGTAAAAATGGTATAAATAATATCAGTGCACTAGTGAAAGAATATTAGACTCCCCAGTTGACGTGTATTGGACGTGTGGTGTGATTTATTACTCTTGAACATTGGTAAAATCGAACATTTCTGCTACTTTGAGCTCAGTTTCAAGGTCGTTTTCATCGTAAAAGTAATGAAAAATCATCTCTATTTCTATAATATGTTTTCCATTTTTATACCTAAGACCATGAAAACGCGAATACAACGATAAATACTATACGAAAATACACCTCAAAGTCGGCGTTTTATTCCAAAAAAACGATCTGAGTTTTTTTTTTCTCATTACGCAATGTGTGCTGCAGGATTTTTTTTATGTGGTGCACACTGACCACACAGACCCATTCTCTCACATGTGGGCCTACCAGCTTTCTCCCACTTGATTTGAAGCCTCTAGAATTATTGAGTATATATACGTCAGAAACATTGGCTCGTAAGACGTATTTATACATCGAAAACAGTCAAAGGGTTAAATACAGGTACTCACACCCATTTTGATCCTCGGACTCGCACTCTCTTGCATCGATCTCTCAGTCTGTCCTTCCTCCGCCGCATTAGATTTCACTTGGTCTGTTCTCCCGGACTTACATGACAGCGATCATTTCCCAATCATTCTTACTTCCCCTTCATATTCACCACCTCTTCGCATCACACGCTGGCAATTTGATCAGGCAAATTGGAACCTTTACTCACACCTAACTGTTTTTAGAGAGTTCCTCTTCGTCCACCATCTATGAGCTATTACACCTATCTCGTCCCTCTCGTTTTAACCGCAGCTTTCTCATTCTATACCCCAAACTTCGGGCAGGCATACTCCAAAATGCGTCCTTGGTGTCTCGAAATCTTGTGCTCGTGGCACAATACGTTGAAACGCGCAGCATGGGCATGTACCGGTACAATAGAACCACAGAGAAACTTCTTGATTTTTAAAGCAGAAGCGTGCGATCTCTCGCCTGTCATCCGTAATGCTAAACGCACTTGCTGGCGAGATATGTCTCCACCATCACTCTGCTTCCTCATGAGTTCAGTCTGGAAAAAAGTACTAAACAGAGTGGTAAATATCTCCTGACCCGGGTCCTGTTTTCTGGCTGGTTGCCGTGTGAAATAGTCAAACCCACTAGATGTTGCACAATGAAATGGCAATCATCTGGTCCATATTTCTCAGGTGCTCCATCTATGCCCCACATTCTTCCTCAAAGTCTGCCAGAGAGTTAGCACCCTTGTATTTTCTTCTCTCAAGAAGAACAGTATAATGTGCCTTTTTACACTTCCAAGAACTGATGCAACACTCTGAGCTTGCAGATCATCGCAGCAGGGCCCGACGACATTCATATTCTTATGTACAAACATTTACATCATCAGCCCATGCAGTTCCTAATACGCCTTTACAATCTTATTTTGTCACAAGGAGTCTGGCCACATCTGAGGAAATCCGCCATTGTTCTCCCTTCCCCAAACCAGGCACTATGGGACATGAAACCACCCACTATCGTCCCTTGCACTTACCATTCCAGTTTGCAAAGTGAAGAAACTCCTAGTACGCATAGATGTTTAGTGTGGTATTAACAGACACACAAACAGTCTCTCCACTCGTCAATATGCCTTTCTAAGGGACGTTTCTAACCATAGACCCCTTACAACGCTTGGATACGTAGTTTCTAATGCCTTGCGAAAAACACTCAGTTATTGCCATATTTTTTGACCTTGAAAAGGCATAAGAACACAACTTGAGGTATAATATTTTTGGCCCAAGCCCACTCCTTAGGCCTTCGAGCAATATACCATCCTTCCTTAAGAACTTTTTAACTGACAGGCATTTCCGTGTTCGGTTAATAATGTGCTCTCCCCAAGACTTTATCCAAGCTGAAGTGTCCCCCAGGAATGTGATCTGAGCACAACACTTTTTCTCCCTTGCATTAATGATATGGCCCTATAGTCCATTCCATCAAATAAAGATGGTCATCACGCTATGTAGATGACTTCGCTATTGCATGTGGCAGAGGCGCTGACTGTCATCTCATTACAGTTTTTGCTACTCTCCAGCATGCAGTCGCACCTTTTCCAATTGGGGGCCACCACACTGGATTAAATTTTCCAGCACTAAAACGTACCAAATTTACTTCACTAGACGCTCTGTCATCTCCGATTCATCATTTGTACCTCTATGGCTCCCGTATCCCTGAACGTGATACAAAAAAGTTTTTCCCCCCCCCACCCAAGTTACCTGGGCCTCCTCTATGATCGTAGGTTATCCTGGATGAACCTCAACATTACCTCTCTGAAGGCAACTTGTCACAGCCGGCTGAACCATCCTTAAAACCCTTTGCCATCTTTCATGGGGAGCTGATCGACGTAACCTTCTTACGCCTACATTCCGCCCTTATTTTATCGAAACGTATGATTATTGTGTGACCAATTCTATCAGCGGCATCACCTGCTAACTCACTCTAGCCTAAACCCCATTCATCATCAAGGATTACGTTTATGCCTGGTGCTTTTTCGGGGGGGGCTCGGCCCCTTTCGAGAGCCTCTAATGCAGAAGCGAACGTTCCCATCCTTATCCGATCGCCGTGATGCCGCCTTGCCTTCGCTACTAGTTACAGCTCTCAAGATCTCCGCAACCATCCATTATAGAATGGTCACTGATATGAATAGACATTCTTTATTTGTTCGCCGCCCCTGTTTACTCCGTCCCTTCTCTCTACGTCTTCATTCGCTCTTGTCTTCTCTTCAATTAACCACCTTTTCTATGTTCATGTAGCATCTCACTTTTTCCTACCCCCCTGGAAGTTCCACTGTTCAAGTCAGTTCTTTCTTCTCTCCCTTGCTCGAAATAGCCCAACTGTCTTGGTACCGCTTCCCGCTCTCTTTTTTCTGACCACTTTCACTCTCATTCTCATGCCATTGCTGTGTACACAGATGACTCTAATCTCTGACTGCGTAGGATTCCGCAGCATTGGTTTCCGGACAGCGTCGTACGAGGGCATTTACTATCTTCCGTCAAGTATTTATAGCTGCTGAATTGAATGCCTCCTTGCAAGCACTGTATCTGTATTGCATCTATGCCTGTGTCATCATTTGTGTTGTCTCATACTCCCTTAGTTTTTTACAGCTAAACAGAAAGTGAACACTCACACCTTAGTCTCCGTATCCAACTTTGGCTATGCCGCATCATTACCAAGCATAAAGATATTGTTTTTGTAGGGCCCTTGGTCATGTATACGTACAGAGGCATGAACGAGGGCAAGACACTGCAGCACGGTCAGCAAGTACATGACCAACCAGTTTCCTGTAGAGGTATTCCATTTACGTACTATTTTGCTGCAATATCTTCCCACCGTCACAACCCGTTGGCAACACCGTTGGTCCTACTATGCTCGGCAAACAAACTTCAATCTATTAAACTGAGTATAGGTTTACTGGCCGTCTTCATATCACCAGTGTCCGAGGTTTGGGAGACTACTCTCTCCCTTCTTCGCATTGGCCATACTCGTCTTACACATGTATATCTCATGGAGAGCCCCTCTTCTCTCTGTGAGAATCTGCCCAAGCTCCATTATCAGTCACCACATTCTGTTGGACAGCCACTTTATCAATAGCACCAGATTTACCTCCGTTGTCGTCCACGCACGCATCCGCTGCACACTCTTACATTCCCTTCCCGCGGATTGACCCACCTTCAACCGGACTCTCCTCATTGACTTTTGACAACAACTGACTTCACAACTTCCAATACCGCACCCCCTTTCTACTTCAATCTCTTGCTAACCCTTCTACTCCCGTACTATTCCCCTCCCCGCGTTTTCCTGTAACCTACTTATCATCCCTCCTCCTTCTGCCATCCAATACCCTCGCATCTTCCCTAACCCTCATCGCTGTATACCCCTTGTGGCTTAGCGCTTCTTTTTTGATTATAATAATAATAGTACAGTTAATACAGTATTATGCTGCTGACAGGCAGGGTACCCAAACTGATGCTGCCTGAATGACGCACTGCCTCCGCTAGTATTGTCTCAAATACATGGATCCCCGCATAGCGACCTTAACTCCTGCAAGAGGTCAGGTATGTTAAGCGAAATGTCTGGTAGCGAATGAATTTTTCCCCATTATAGAAAAAATTAAATCAATTAATCGTGCAAAGACACCCAAAAGTATGAAAAAAAAATTTTTAACCACAATGGAATAAACATTTTCCTACACACAAAGAGAAGATACATGCACAATATAAAGTAGTACATGCACAAATATAATAGCATGTACACTCTACTAAAATGAAAGAAAAAATGACAATTACCTTTAATTGAAGATGCAGCAATGACTGATGAGACACTGTGTCCTGGGAGTTGCCTTTCCCTCCTGAGTACTGTAGGACCTTTCCCACTCAAGAAATGTCCATGAAGTTGGTGAGGGGCTCTTGATTTAGGGAATGGATCAGTGCTCCAGTTCCCCGAATTAAGCCTAATGCCTCCACATCCCCCCCCCAGGGCCGCTGTATAATCCTCCTGGTTTAGCGCTCCCCCTTGATTTTATAATAAAATAATGTAGTTCCTGTTGGCATTTTCTTCCAGACAGGCCTTATCACACTGTGTAATGCCACTACATTCTTAAATCTCTCAAACCAACCCTTTGCTGGCTTTAAATTCACCAAATATGAGCACTAGATCCAGGCGTTTTTCCCTTTCACACTGGTGTTAGTCCGACTGTGTGGTTCATCTGGAGACAAGATTAAGGACCCCAATGAAATAATTAGTCTTTGATGACACTAGACTTTTTTGGGTGTTCCTGTGGAAAATCCTCTGGGGTAATTGTTTAGGGTGGCTCAATAACCACACCACAACGGTGCTATACAGCACAGCAGCAGCGGACGGTGGTACAGCAGCAACAGACGATCTACAGCAGCAACAGACGATGCTACAGCAACAGCAGACGATGCAAACAGCACAACAGACGATGCTACAGCAAGAAACGACGATGCAACAGCAGCAACAGACGAATGCTACAGCAGCACAGATGATGCTAACAGCTGCACAGAGTACTACAGCGCAGCAGCCGCTGTACCACCAATAGTAGCGATGGTTGATTGGGGTTTATTAACAACCTTGGCCAGCACGGAAGACACGCACTCCACATTCATACTTATCAATGATCTTTTTCTTCATCTCTATAGTAAATTCCTCACCCTTATTGCTGTAGGGTTGGCACTAAAAAGCTTTCTTGGGCCCATGGTCACTTATTTTCCAGAAAAAAATCACACCAAAACACTGTAATAAAACGAATTGATCTATTGTATGCTTGATGTTACTGCGAGGCTGCTGGTAAACAAAAGCACCAGCGGAACATGTGAGCGTGGCTCAGGCCCGCACATTGGACGCGTCTCGGACGAAGGCGGTGTAGCGGCTTTTTTGGGCGTATTCGAGCAAAATTTTTGCGATCAAAGCGTCCCGGTATCGGATTGGTACGGGTAATCGATCGTACGGTATGCGGGGTTCCACTGTAATGTACAGTGGTGTGCATCACCGGTCCAGCCCATCTGCCAGATGCACGGTCGTAACGATTGGACTATGTTGAGCAGGTAGACAGAAAGACACCACACAGAATAGACGACAACACACACAGAAAGATACCACTAAGGTAGTAACAGAAAGACACATTACATTAGACAAAAGACAGCACACAAAGAAGAGACACACAGGTAGACAGAAAGACAGACACAGGTAGACATAAAGACAGACACACAGGTAAGACAGAAATACAGACGCACGAGACGGATATAACACACAGAAACATACACAGATATACACCAGACAGAACACAGACAGGTTTATGTGCAACATGAAAACAAATAGAGAGTTCGAAGAGAAAGCCTTTCTTGCACATCTCCAGTGCAAAGATTCAGACTTCATCCTTAGGGCCAAGGTGAAATTTACCTGTCCAGTTAGTACAGTTAATACAGTCTGATGATGCTGACAGGGCAGGGTTACTCAAACTGATTGCTGCCTGAATGACGCATTGCCGCCGCGATATTGTCAAATATTGTACAGGTGGTGTGCATCAGCCTGTCCAGCCCAGCTGCCAGATGCACGGACAAAGTCGATTGGACGTATGTCGAGCAGGTAGTAAGTCGAGTGGACGTATGTCCGAGCAGGTCGTAATTCGAGTGGACATTCGAGGCAGTCATAAGTCGGAATGGTAGGTGTATTTGCATCTCCCTTTATTTATTCCTGAATTTTTGTTTATAAAACCATGATCATATTCCCTTAAACTACTCCTTTTAGAGAGTGCAGATTTCGTGGCCCTCAGTCTGTTCTCATATGAAGGATTTGATACATACCTCTTACAATTTCTCAATGCATTTATGTCCCATTACTGTAAAACGGAGCCATAACTGGTTAGAATAATCATAAATGAGGCCCTAACTGATATATAAGAGTTGAAATATAAACTGATGACTCTGTTATTTATTCTTTTTAACATAAAGCTAAGAATTCTGTTCGCTTATTGTTTAACACTTGCGTACTGTTGTCTTGGCTATTAGATTACTGAACATAAAACATAAAAAATAAGATCACTGCAGCAGGCCTACTGCCCATGTGAGGCAGTCCCAATTCTCCCCGCCAGCTTAAGCCAATGTCTTAACCTAGTCAGGTCAGTCACATTCACTTAAGGATGGCACAGCATCTAACTAGTAGCACAAGTTTGGACAGTCCAACTCCAACATCTCACCCTCACCCACTTCATTTACAGTGTGACCCTACGTTTTCATAATTAATCATTTCCAGAGAGTGTGACTTATTATACATTGACGATTTTGTGAATCGATTTTCCCCAAAGAAATAATGTAAATCCAGTTAATTCTTTCCATCCAGACCCCCAGAAGTATCAACAAAATTTTTTTTACCTAAAGATAGATTTAATGCACAAAAGAATGAACATTCAAACATGAGGTTACCTTTATTGAAGGCTGTTGTTGATGAAGAAGACAGGAAAGGAGAGAAGGAAGAGAGGTTATTGTTTGGAAAGGGGAAAGATGCCCCCTCCATAAGGACTCTAGGACCACTTCCCTAGCCACTTCCCAAGCTTAAATATAGATTTACATGCAAAAGGAATGCAAAATACAATAAAGCACTATAAAATTGTAAATGAACATTTAACCATCGCACTTACCTTTATTTAAGACCTCTTGGTGTATGCAACGTGGGAGAGGGAGGGAGGCAAGTTTTTAATATTAGAAATCAGACACTAAAATAAACTCAAATGCTTAATTTATCTATCTCAATTCAACTAATATTACATAAACAATATTAATAACATAGAAACATGGACTAAACTCTCGAAAGTATAAAATATGTCATTATGAACATCACAATAAGTGTTCCTGTGTTTGTTGTGAGTGTATAAGGGCCACTGTATCCATAGCCATCAAATGTGTTGAAGTACACTGAGCGGCAGTGTTTTCTGTAGACCCTATATAAACTCCACAACACTGGAGGAGGTAGTAAATCGCTGAATCACTGAAGAAAGGCACCCTCTACCACCATCACTACCACGCCTCTAACCACTATCACAGCTGCTACCACCCTCACTACCCCACCCTCCTACCACTATCACAACTGCTACCAACCCTCTACCACCAATCATACCACCCTCTACCACCATCACTAACCACCCTCTCCACCATCACTACCACCGCTCTACCACTATCACAACAGCTACCCATCCCACTAACCACAATCACAACTGCTACCACTCCACACCACCACCACTTTTCATATTATTTCTACAACTCTTTTCATACATTATTGTGTGTTCTCACATTCTTTACCAAGGGCTGCACTTAGATAGCTTTCCTTTGAGCCATGATGACCTATTAGCCGTTTTGCAAGCAATAAAACGAATGATACAGGTCTCCTCAACATTCACGAGGGTTAGGGATCAAGAGCCTCGCGAATGTTTGAAAACTCGCTAATGTTTTTGGGTGCCCCAATAATTGTAGGGAAATATAATACAAACAGCTTCCATAACACTTTGTCGAAACCATGAACAATCATAAAATACTGAAAAACTTCATAAATTGTACTAAAGACATACATATGGCTTAATACATGTATTTAACCCTTTGACTGTCGCGGTCGAATATGTACGTCAATAAGATACCGTGTATGACGTATCTATACGCAAAATTTCAGCGCTTAAAATCAAGCGGAAAAAGGGGGAAAGGCCCACATTGAGAGAAGGGTCTCCAGGGGTCAGTGTGACCAATAAAAAAAAGGGGGAGCCATGTGAATTGGGGGGATACCATTTCAGTCCCTTTTCAGCATGTCAGCGGAAAAAAATATGTGTCTTCCCCCTTTAAACGGGACCTTCCTTCCCAAGTGAGCTCTAACAAGGAAGTCAATAAGATCAATTTTATGATTTCGGGAGTTTGAGACCAAAAGCAATGGGGGGAGGAGGGGGGAAGAGGGGAGGAGGAAGAGGGGGAGGGAAAAGAGGGGGAGGGAAAAGGAGGGGGAAGGAAAGGGGGAAGAGGAAGGGGGGGGGGAAAGGAAGGAAAAGGGGGAAGAGGAAGGAAGGAGGGGGGAGGGGAAGGGGGGAGGAGGAAGAAGGAGGGAGGAGGAAGAAGGAGGGAGGAGGTGGGAGGGAGGGGAGGAAGGAGGGAGGGAGGAAGAAGGAGGGAGGGAGGAGGAAGGAGGAGGAGGAGGAAGGAGGAGGGAGGAGGGGGGAGGGAGGAGGAGGAAAAGGTGGAAGGAGGAGAAGAAGGAAGAAGAAGAAGAAGAAGAAGAAGAAGAAAGAAATAATAATAATACCTAAACCAATAATAAAATATGTCCCTAGGCATGAAAACAGTTCACCCCATGACAGTGACAAGTAAGGGGAATAACATCTGAAAAGAGCTGACCTTTGATGAGCTAAACGGGGGTGGAGGGAGGGGGCAGCTGTCCATCTGCAAGAGCCAGGAGGAGGAGGAGGAGGAGGCCCGACGAGAGGGGGAAGGAGGAGGACGAAGAAGAAGAAGAAGAAGAGGAAGGGGAAAGAAGAAGAAGAGGAAAAGGAAGAAGAAGAAGGAAGAAGAAGAAAGAGGAAGAAGAAGAAGAGGAAGAAGAAGAAGAGGAAGAAGAAGAAGAAGAAGAAGAGGAAGAAGAAGAAGAGGAAGAAGAAAAGAGGAAGAAGAAGAAGGGGAAGAAGAAGAAGAAAAGAGAAGAAGAGGAGGGGGAGGAACATTTGTCTGCTGTCTATTTGTCTGTCTGCCAAAACTCCCTGTCTACCCGTCTAGCTCGTCTCAGAGAGAGCCACAAGACTGTGTCATCATCACGTTTACTCACATCTTCAAGCAGAGTATAGCACTTTGTCTGGATTTTTGGTTATCCTAGGAAATTTTTACACTATGTAAGTTGTATTTATGTGTAAACCCGTGAGACAGAGATAGACAGAGAGAGAGAAAAGAAGACAGATTTAAAGAGATAGAATGAGGGAGAAAGATAATTAGATAGAAAGGAGGGGGAAGCAGCATCCGACCCCATTGTTTTGACAGGCGGTAGGGGAGTGACTAATGAACAATATGTCATTTTGACAGCTGCCCACTCCTGACTCAAAACAATTATAAGCCACACACACAGCACAAAGACAAGCTTGCGAAGGTGATAATAGCAGTTTTTTTGAAAGTATCTAGTGACTATATATGTGTATATATATATTATAGAAACCAGAAGCAAGAAGGGAAGGCAGGAATAAAGGGAAAGGACTAGATGAAAGGAAGGAAAAAAGTAATGAAGGACAGATGAAGGAATGTGGGAAAGAGAGGTGGAATGCCCTCCAGGTACCCTCCAGGAAGGAAAGGAATGAAGGAAATTAGGAAGGAAGGATGACACAGGGACCATTTACCTAGGATAGCTACATAACACAACTGCCTGCTAATACTTTAAAGAAAACGCTCAGACGGGGTGTTTTTTTCTTTGCACATAAAAAAAAAATTCAACAAAAATGCAACACACACTGATTTTATGTGTGAGAGTGTAAAACACCATTGTGTATGACACCATGTTTTATGTGTGAAGTGTAAAAACCACTGTGTATGACACCTTGTTTTATGTGTAAGAGTGTAAACCACCACTGTGTATGACACCATGTTTTATGTGTGAGAGTGTAAAACACCACTGTATATGACACCATGTTTTATGTGAGAGTGTAAAACACCACTGTGTATGACACCATGTTTCACAAAAGTTCCACAAGCTACAGAACTTCTAGGAGTATGTTCAGTGACTGTATATTGGTATATATATTATAGAACAATAGTAATAAAAAATTTTTGTATTGTTTGTTTTTGTAAACAAGTTTGTAAACAATATATTGATAATTATGTTTGTGTGCTTATTGTGTTGTATACAAGAGTGTATATATGTACATTGCACCTTACTTTGGTCTCACAGGCCACATAAGTTATGTAAAAAATAAAATAGTGAAAAAAACAACAAACCTTCAAATACAAGTAACCAAAGTTTACCGGGTAAAGGGGCAGTCGCCGCTCTTGCCATACGCGGCTCATTTTCTGCAAACTTCATGCCTCTATATCTGGGTTTAAGTACTGGTGGGAAAATTTTTTTTTGGGACTAAAACAATCAGAAAAAAAAATCTTAACTTTTTCATAAGAAAAAAATATTTTTTTTTTCGAATATTTTGGCGACACAGGAGCAACTCAGAATTGGGGCCCTCACAGTCAAAGGGTAAATAACCACTGCCTCCAACTGCGAGCCCTACTACCCTCCTCTGACCCCCCACAACTGGCAGCCACCCCCACCACGGTGGGGTTAGTGTTTTGTTTGTTCATTATTTGCTATTAAACTACAGTATAAATAATGTCAACCCATTTAATGACTGCATATTAGAATGGCAAATTCGGACAGGTATTGGAAGGTGACATCATGTGTTTACTCTTGAACACAGCAAAGAATCAAACATTTGTGGGTGCTGCTACTGCTAAAATAATAATAATAATATAATAATAATAAATACGATACCCGGAGTTTACCTGGAGAGAGTTTCGGGGTCAACGCCCCCGCGGCCCGGTCTGTGACCAGGCCTCCTGGTGGATCAGTGCCTGATCAACCAGGCTGTTGCTGCTGGCTGCACGCAAACCAACGTAAAGAGCCACAGCCCGGCTGATCAGGAACTGACTTTAGGCGCTTGTCCATGCCAGCTTGAAGACTGCCAGGGGGCTGTTGGTAATCCCCCTTATGTGTGCTGGGAGGCAGTTGAACAGTCTCGGGCCCCTGACACTTATTGTATGGTCTCTTAACGTGCTAGTGACCCCCTGCTTTTCATTGGGGGGATGGTGCATCGTCGCCAAGTCTTTTGCTTTCGTAGTGAGTGATTTTTTGTGTGCAAGTTCGGTACTAGTCCTTTTAGGATTTTCCAGGTGTATATAATCATTATCTCTCCCTCCCGCGTTCCAGGGAATACAGGTTTAGAAACCTCAAGCGCTCCCAGTAATTGAGGTGTTTTATCTCCGTTATGCGTGCCGTGAAAGTTCTCTGTACATTTTCTAGGTCGGCAATTTCACCTGCCTTGAAAGGTGCTGTTAGAGTGCAGCAATATTCCAGCCTAGATTGAAGAAGGAAATTGAAGAAGGAAATTGTACAAAAATACGAGGGTTGAAGCAGTGGTGGAGGAAGTGGTTGACACATCGTCAGTGTGGCTTTGTTTATGCTGGAGTGAGTATTAGTCTCCGTGCTCTTCCAAACATTTCACAATAATTCATTGTATTTGGTGCTTGTAGATTGAGTGTGACTGGAGTGGTTGAGGCAGTGGTAGAGGCAGTGATAGAGGCAGTGGTAGAGGCAGCAGTTGAGCAGTGGTAGAGGCAGTTATAGAGGCAGTGGTAGAGGGAGGGGAAGGAGTGGGTGAGGCAGTGGGTGAGGCAGTGGGAGAGGCAGTGATAGAGGCAGTGGGGGAGGCAGTGGTATTTACAACATATATGTTATAAATAATAAAGTACATGTTAATAATTAAAAAACATTTATAATAATAAATGTTATTCATAATGTACGATTATTATTTATAACATATATGTTAGTAAATATCACTGCCTCTACCACTGTATCATCCACTGCCCTACCCCTGTATCATCCACTGCCTCTACCACTGTCTCAACTGCTGCCTCACCCACTGCCTCACCCACTGCCTCTACCACTGCCTCAACTGCTGCCTCTACCCCTGCCTCAATAATGCCTCTACCCCCTGCCTCTAAAACCCAACTCCTC
>NW_026469728.1:0-32206 GCF_026875155.1 Cherax quadricarinatus
TGCAAAATTTTCACACCACAATTGCCCTCAGACAGAATCTCCACTGCCTCCAGCCTTCTTGTTGCAACGTTCACCACCCATGCTTCACACCCATATAAGAGTTTTGGTATGATTATACTCTCATACATTCCCCTCTTTGCTTCCATAGATAACATTTTTTGTCTCCACAGACTCCTCAGTGCACCACTCACCTTTTTTCCTTCATTAATTCTATGATTCACCTTATCTTTCATAGACCCATCTGCTCACAAGTCCTTTCCAAAAAATATCTGAATACATTCACTTCCTCTATACTCCCTCCCTCTGATCTGATATCCAGTCTTTCATTACCTAAATTTTTTATCCTCATCACCTTATTCTTTCCTATGGTCACTTTTAGTTTCCTTCTTTTATAGACTCTACCAACTTGTCCACCATCCTCTGCAACTTAAAACATGTTTACACTATAGTTAGTGCACAGTAGCTTTAGGCTTAAAAAATGATACAAAAGTAGCACTATTATTAAACTTAGAGGCCATTTTATTGTAATTAATAATTTACAGTAATAACATAACACGTGTAAAATGTTTGAAAAAAATTTAAATTGTCAGAATACGACACTGAGACATGAAGTACACAAATGCTGTAAACAGACTGAGTGCAGGTAAAATGACGTAGAAAATAATGAACTTGATTATAACTAAAAGCACTGTATTAGTGAAGTGCTCTAAAGTTGAGCACCTTAACCCTTTGTGGGTCCATCCTGTAGTTCTACGGCTTTGAAGCCAGGGTCCAAGCTGTAGTTCTGTGCCATGAGCTCAGCTCACTCACAAAACTGTGAGCAGAAAAACTTGGGCCTAGATATGAGAGAATGGACCCTGTGTGGTAAGTGTGCACCATATAAAACAAATCCTGCAGCACACAGTGCATAGTGAGAAAAAAATTGCGACCATGTTCTTGGATTAAAACAGCGACTTTGTGTTGTATTTTCTTATGGTTTTTACAGTTGTATTTGTGGTTTCTTGGTCTCATTTGATATATTGGAAGATATATTACAGAAATGAAGATGATTTTGATTTGTTTTAGAACTGAAAGTAGGGTAAAGCTTAGCTCGAAGTAGTGGAAATGTTCAATTTTTGCCACTGTTCAAGAGTAAACAGATGATGTCATGCTTCCAATACACATCAAGTGGTGGGTCTGATGTGTATTCACAAATGCGCTGATGTTATTTATACAGTTATTACAATATTGCATAACAGTAAATCTTCTATTTTTTGGTATGAATAAAAATTAATTATGTGAATATAAAATCAAAATAGAATTCATCCGTAAAGTCTGGAAATGTAGGTAATAAACAGAGAAAATGTTATTTTAGAGCAAGAATGCCTGCATTGTTTATTCTGGACCCTTTTTTGAAATCTGAATATTTTGAACTTCATGTGAAGCTGGCCATATTACCAGTCACTTTATTGGGTAGTTGAAATAGTTGATTTGGGTGATTTCTTGTGCTCATTCGATAAAAGAGAAGTGATACTAGCAAATAGCTAAGAATTTGGTCGACTGGAATAATGTAATTGGCCAAAAATGAGAGTCGACGTGATCAAAATCACCGATGCTTAACCCTTTGACTGTTTCCGACGTATAAATACGTCTTACGAGCCAATGTTTCTGACGTATTTATACGCATAAATTCTAGCAGCTTCAATCAAGCAGGAGAAAGCTGGGAGGCCCACATGTGAGAGAATGGGTCTCCATGGTCAGTGTGCACCATATAAAAAAAATCGGGGAGCCAGTGGTGCATTGTGGGAATGCCATTTCAGTTGTCCATTTTCAGCATGTCTAGCGGTAAGAAATATGTGATTCCCCAGCAAATCTGGGACTCTTCTCTTCCTAAGTGATGCTGTAACACAGATGGAAGTGTCAGTGAAGATCAATTTCATGATTTGGAGGAGTTTGAGACCAAAAGCAATGGAGGAGGAGGAGGGGAGGAAGAGGAGGAGGAGGAGGATAGGAGGAGGAGGGAAAAGGAGGAGGAGGAGGAAGGGAAAAAGAAGAAGAAAATGTAATAATATTGTTCCCTTGAAGCAAGAAAAAAAAAGTCCAACCCCATGACAGTGACAAGATAAGGGGAGATAACATCTGATAAGAGCTGACTTTGATGAGCGTAAACGAGGGTAGAGCTAAGGAAATATTACATGACCATTGCCCTCCCTTTGTTTTTGCTGGTACACAAACATTTCTGTCTGTCTATTTGTCTGTCTGTCAAGCTCCCTGTCTGTCCAAACTAGCTCTCTGTCTCAGAGAGAGCCACAAGACTGTGTCATCACATTTACTCACATCTTCAAGCAGAGTATAGTCTGGATTTCTTGGGTTATCCTAGGTAATTTACACTATGTATACTTGTATTTATGTGTACCTGTGAGACAGAGATAGGCAGACAGATAGAAAGAGAGACAGATTGAAAGATATAGAATGAGGGAGAAAGATAATTAATAGAATGGAGGAGGGGAAGCAGCATCCGACCCCATTGTTTTGACAGGCAGGAGGGGGAGTGAGTAATGAGACAATATGTCACTTTGACAGCTGCCGACTTCTGACTCAAAACAATTATAAGCCACACACTCGCACACAAGACAAGGAGGAGGAGAAGGAGGAGGAGAAGGAGGAGGAGAAGGAGGAGGAGGAGGAGGAGGAGGAGGAGGAGGAGGAGAAGGAGGAGGAGGAGAAGGAGGAGGAGGAGGAGGAGAAGGAGGAGGAGAAGGAGGAGGAGGAGAAGGAGGAGGAGGAGGAGGAGGAGAAGGAGAAAGAGGAGAAGGAGGAGGAGGAGAAGGAGAAGGAGGATGATTGTTTGTATTGTTTTTGTAAACAAGTTTTGTAAACAATATATTGATAATTATGTTTGTGTGCTTATTGTGTTGTATACAACGAGTGTATATATATACATTGCACCTTACTTTGGTCTCATAGGCCACATAAGTTATCTGAAAAAATAAAATAGTGAAAAAAACAAAAAACCTTCAATTACAAGTAAACTAAAATTTACCGGGTGAGCGGCAGTCGCCGCTGTTGCCATACGCGGCTCATTTTCTGCAAACTTCACGGCTCTATATCTCGGTAAGTACCGATGGCAAAATTTTTTTTTTTGGGACTAAAACACTCAGAAAAATAATCTTAACATTTTCATAAGAAAAAATAATTTTTTTTTTTTGAATATTTGGCGACATAGAATGACAGTTTCAGAGAGGGGCCTGAAACAGTCAAAGGGTTAAATATCGTTGATGAAGCAAAATTCATGAGAGCTTAATTTCATCAGTTTTCCATTAAATTTCATACTTTCTGTTTTATTAAGTTCAGTAAAAGATTCCCTACCATTTCATAAGAAAAAATAACAAATTTTTTTTTTTTTTTAAATTCTTGGATCCTGTGGACAAATTTGAGGACGGAGGTCTGGACCCTGGAACGGTTAAATATTGTCTCTATCCATGTAATCATTCTTGTTAGTTAGTAGTTGTTACTTTCATTTCAGTAATTATAATGACTGTATCCTCTATTACCTATTACTAGTACATACTTAATTCTCCTACCAACACTTCTAAAATTAGTCTTATGAATTCAAATGTCAATCCAGATACGTATTAATCTCTTGTTAAATGGCAATAACACTCCTGAAAATAATTGCCAGTATTTCACAGCAAGTCAGGCAAAAATTGTATTCAGTGCTACCAAGAACATAACAGTATTCAGTTATAATGTTAAATCACTGAGTAAACACTATAATGACCTCCCCTCTTTAAGGAGGCTCCTTGTTGTGATAAAGAGGCTATCAGTCTGAGGAATTGGACCTTTTGGTCTTCTTCCTCTGACTGAACCTAATTTACCCCCCCCCCCCCGAATCCTCCCTTCCCTATCCCATCCTTCCCTTCCCCCTTTTTCTCCCCCTTCCTCCTCCCTCCCATCCCTCCCTTTTTCCCCATCCCATTTGTAGCCTCTGGGTCCTCCTCTCTGGCATTTACAGTTTCTAGATAAGGGGAAGTGTGCCACAGTTCATTCTGCTCCGTGAGGCTCCCCGGGTGTGGTGTAGTTTGCCATGGAATCCAGATTATCTGGAGGCACCCTGCTTGCTTCCTTAATTTTTGAGAAGTGGGTGGAGTGTCCTGCAAGTGACAGGTGTATCTCCAGAGGCTGTCTGTCGGTTCTTTGGGGGGTAGCTTCCAAAGGAGGTATGCTTTGTGATAAGTTTCCGACCACCGTCTCTTTTGTTCGCTGAGGTGGGTCAGTAATGTGAGGTTGCTATCCCAGAGTGCTAGTTTACTGGCGTGATGGGTAGGTATGGCACAGGTTTCATGCTGCATCTGCACTGCTTGTATTTTCAAGGTCCTCTCAGATGAGAGGAGGAACTTCGGCCCTTTCATGCCGTCTAGTGACTGTCTGTCCCTCTTTTTTTTTTTCTTTCCTTTTGTTTTTCTTAAAATAATAAGAAAGAAGTCCCATCATCATGGAATCTCATTCCATGATAACCATCCTCCTCCCAGGCCCCTTCTTGTTACCACATTCTGTTCTGACCCGGCTTCATTATTGGACTCTTCCCATACCCCTGTACCTTCTGCTTGGGATGCTTCGTCACCTGCTCCAAGTGCCAACTTCTGTTAGTGCCTCTACCTCTTGCACACTTTTTAACTATGCATCCGGCTTCACCGAATACAGTGCGATGGTTTTTGGATCGCCCACCTACCTCGGGTTGGGCAGCCCACAGTACAACGCCTAAGCGTTCCACACCATTTACTGATGACAGTTCTTTGATGTCTGCTCATTCTACCCAAAAATGGCCTATGCGACACCCACTTCCTTATACAAACCCTATTTTTAAGTATGCAGTGGACTAAATTCTTTTCCCTACAACTGACATCTTCAACTGATTATCTTTCTGACCATAGTACAGTGGACCCCGGATTAAGTAGTCATCAGAATAAGTAATATTCGGAAAAAGTAACGTTTTTTCATCAAAATATTGGCTTTGTGAATGTCACTTAACTCAGTATAAGCCATTCGTCCGGAACGTGTCTGCACAGCCTGAGAGGCACCGACACTCCATGTACAGCCAGTGTGCCATTGTTTACCAGCCAGTGAGGATGATCCCATGTGTTAATACAATACATTTTGTATTATTCCATTCTGTTTAGTGCTTTGTAACTGCTAAATAAGCTACCATGGGCCCAAGACAGCTTCTAGTGCCAGCCAGCCCTTTGGTAAAGGGCTGAGAGAGAGGGGAGAATGTGCCTTTTTCAGTGACTCTGCAATATGTATGATACTAAAGTAGCAAGAGTCTATAAAGTCTGTAGTGCCAGCCAGCAATGAAGTGTAGCATTAACAGTGTAGCAAGTAAGTTAAGTGATTAATCGATAGAAAAAGGACAGCACGAAACTGATATCCTTCATTATTGTTGGAGGTAATAGGGCTACTGACTAACACTGCTGCCTCTGCTACCACCTTCACCACCACTATGTAAGGCTTATCTTTCAGTGGCCTTTATACACCAAACAACAAACAACACACCACCACTTGTGACATTCTTAATGCCATATTTTATTCATTCTAGACTATATATCATCTTTGTATGTTATTAATATTGTTTTTTATTTATTTATTATCACACACTGCCCCGATTCCACCAGGCAGGGTGGCCCGAAAAAGAAAAACTTTCACCATCATTCACTCCATCACTGTCTTGCCAGAAGGGTGCTTTACACTACAGTTTTTAAACTGCAACATAACACCCCTCCTTCAGAGTGCAGGCACTGTACTTCCCATCTCCGGGACTCAAGTCCGGCCTGCCGGTTTCCCTGAACCCCTTCATAATGTTACTTTGCTCACACTCCAACAGCACGTCAAGTATTAAAAACCATTTGTCTCCATTCACTCCTATCAAACACGCTCACGCATGCCTGCTGAAGTCCAAGCCCCTCGCACACAAAACCTCCTTTACCCCCTCCCTCCAACCTTTCCTAGGCTGACCCCTACCCTGCCTTCCTTCCACTACAGACTGATACACTCTTGAAGTTATTCTTTTTTCGCTCCATTCTCTCCACATGTCCGAACCACCTCAACAAACCCTTCCTCAGCCCTCTGGACAACAGTTTTTTTTAATCCCGCACCTCCTCCTAACTTCCAAACTACGAATTTCTGCTTTATATTCACACCACACATTGCTCTCAGACATGACATCTCCACTGCCTCCAGCCTTCTCCTCGCTGCAAAATTCATCACCCATGCTTCACACCCATATAAGAGCGTTGGTAAAACTATACTCTCATACATTTCCCCTCTTTGCCTCCAAGGACAAAGTTCTTTGTCTCCACAGACTCCTAAGTGCACCATTCACCCTTTTCCCCTCATCAATTCTATGATTCACCTCATCTTTCATAGACCCATCCGCTGACATGTCCACTCCCAAATATCTGAATACATTCAAACCCCCTCCATACTCTCTCCCTCCAATCTGATATCCAATCTTTCATCACCTAATCTTTTTGTTATCCTCATAACCTTACTCTTTCCTGTATTCACTTCAATTTTCTTCTTTTGCACACCTTACCAAATTCATCCACCAATCTCTGCAACTTCTCTTCAGAATCTCCCAAGAGCACAGTGTCATCAGCAAAGAGCAACTGTGACAACTCCCACTTTATGTGGATTCTTTATCTTTTAACTCCACGCCTCTTGCCAAGACCCTCGCATTTACTTCTCTTACAACCCCATCTATAAATATATTAAACAACCACGGTGACATCACACATCCTTGTCTAAGGCCTACTTTTACTGGGAAATAATTTCCCTCTTTCCTACATACTCTAACTTGAGCCTCACTATCCTCGTAAAAACTTTCATGCTTTCAGTAACCTACCTCTTACACCATACACCTGCAACATCTGCCACATTGCCCCCCTATCCACCCTGTCATACGCCTTTTCCAAATCCATAAATGCCACAAAGACCTCTTCAGCCTTATCTAAAAAACTGTTCACTAATATGTTTCACTGTAAACCCCCGGTTTCCCACCCCTCCTCCTTTTTCCAAAAGCCTCCTTGTTCATCTGTTCCTTTCTCTGTCTTATCTTAATTCTTTCAATAAAAAAATTCTCCATACAATTTGCCGGGTTTATACTCAACAGACTTACCCCCCTTTAAAATTTTTTGCACTCTCTTTTACCCTTTTTCCCTTTTATACAAGGAATTTATGCATGCCTCTGCCAATCCCTAGGTACCTTAACCCCCTTCCTTTCATTTTTTAAATAAAATTTCACCAACCCCTCCAAAACAAAAGGTTCCCTCAAAATTTAATTTTCAGGTTTTTGCGGGGCTTCAAATTCCGAAATTTCCCCAAACCCCCAAATTCCCAAACCCCCCAATTCCCAGCGCCAAAAATTTTATTCAAATTTCCCCCGTCCCCACTTCCCTCCCTCCGGGCCCCCCCAATGGCAGCCGTCCCCCCACTAAGGGGGTGGTGAGTGTTTTTGGGGTTTTTTCATTATTTGCTATTAAATACCCGTATAAATAATGTAAACCCATTTATGACTGCTTTTGGGAAAAGGGGTTTTTCGGGGAAAAGGGATTGACGGGGACTTTTGTGGTTTTTCTTGACCCCCAGCAAAAAATCAAACATTTCTGCTATTTTCTTTTAAAAATAAGGGGAAAAGAATTTAAAAATATTTAAAAATAATAAAAATTTAAAAATAATTTAAAAATAAGAAGAAGAAGAAAAAGAAAAAAAGGGAAAAAAAATTGTTTCAAAAAAAAGGGGGTTGGGGTGGTTGACAAAATGTTTAGTGTGGCTTTGTTTATGCTGGAAAATGAACATTAGTCTCCCTGCTTTCCAAAATTTCACAATTTAAAAAATTTTGTTTGGTGCCTTGTAGGGTTGAGTGCGGAAATGGAGTGGGAGAGGCAGGGGGTTGAGGCAGGTTTGGGAAACGTTGGGGGCAGCGGGTTTAGGCAGTGGTTGAAAGGGAGCGTTGAGGCGTGGGTGGGCAGCTGTTGGGGGGGGAAGCGATTTTAGGCAGTGGTATTTAATTTAAAATAAAATGTTATTAATAATAAAAAATACATGTTATTAATAAAATGTTTTATTATTTTATAAAAAAATATGTTAATTTAAAAACCACGCCTCATCCGCGAATTTTCATGAAATGTTTGGAAGAGCAGGGAGAAAACGCTCACCCCAGCAAAAAAAAGCCACACTGACGAGTGTAAACCACTCCTGTTTTTTGTAAAAAATTTTTTTAAATTTTTTTGTTTTTATTTTATTTTTTTTATTTTTTTTATTATTTTTTATTTTATTAATTTTATTATTACTTTTTTTTTTTGCGTGCAGAAATGTTTGATTTTTTGCTGTTTTCAGGAAAAAACGCATGATGTCACGTTAATCCTGCCCGAATACCCATTGAAATATGCAATTGGTGGGGGGGGCTGGGCAGTTGCGGGGGTCGGAGGGAGGGTAGTAGGGACCGCGTGGGGGGGAAGTGGTGGAGGCAGTGGGGATCTGGGGTTATTTAATAACATAATGTTATTAAAGCAAACATGTTTTTTAGTAAAATTTTTACGCGTTTTCATGTTTTTTGATTTTTCATGGTTCAACAAGTTAGGAAGCAGTATTGTTTATTTTCCCCCTACAATTTTTGGGGGGCACCAAACATTCACGGTTTTTCAACATTGGAGGCTCTTACCCCCAACCTGCGAATTTTGGGGGAGCCCCTGTATTCCCACCTGCTTTTAACATTTCTATCTTTATCCCATCAACCCCGGTCCCTTACCCCTTTATTTTACCTATCCCCCCGAACTTCCCCCCATACTGCCTCTTCCTCACTCCTAAAAAGATGTTGTTCCTCTTGCTATACCGAATCACGCTTCTCTATCTTCTCACTTTTAAAAAAATTCCCTAAATTTTCCCCCCTCTTCCCAATACCTTTAAAAATCTCCTTTTAATAACTCTCTCCCCTTTTTTAACTGACAAATCCTTTTGTTCTCTAGGCTTTTTAACTTGTTAATCTACTAAAAACTTTTTTTATTTTCAAAAAAATTTGTTGATACTCTACCCACTCTCTATTTGCTCTTTTTTTACATTGCTTCACCCTCTTTAACTCTCTCTTTTTCTCCTTTTCTCTTCCCCCCCCTTTCATCATTCTACTTTTTTAAAAATTTCAAGCTAATTTTTTCCCTTCTACTCTCGATTCTATTCTCTTTTTTCCTTCCATAAATGTCATTCAAATTTTAAACCCCCTTTTTCCCCCAAATCTCTCAGATATCCAGATTTAATCCCATTTTTTTCCCCCACCAAACCCCCACCCCCCTTTTTTTTTTGGGCCGGAACAACCTTTTTTCATTTCATTAAAACCCGGGTTTTTTTTCCCCCTCCCCCAACCCTTTTTTTTTTTTTTTTTTTTTTTTTTTTTTTTTTTTTTTGTTTTTTTTTTTTTTCCCTTTTTTTTTTTTTTGTTCCCCCTTTTTTTTTTTTTTTTTTTTTTTTTTTTTTTTTTTTTTTTTTTTTATTTTTTTTTTTTTTTTTTTTTTTTTTTTTTTTTTAAAATTTTTTTTTTTTTTTTTTTTTTTTTTTTTTTTTTTTTTTTTTTTTTTTTTTTTCCCTTTTTTTTTCTTTAATTTTTTTTTTAAAATTTTATTTTTTTTTTTTTTTTTTTTTTTTCTTTTTTTAAATTTTTTTTTTTTTTTTTTTTTTTTTTTTTCCCCCTTTAAAAAAATTTTTTTTTTTTTTTTTAAAAAAGCGGGGGAGGGGTTTCCCCCCTTTGGCTTTTAGGCCCAAGAAGGGCTTATGGGGGAAAAGTTCTTTTCCATTTCCCCATGGACAAGAGAAAAAAAAAGGGGAAACAAGGCTTTTAGAAAAAGGAAAAAAACCCAATGTATGTATATATATTGATGGCGGTTGGAAGGTGACCCAAAGGGGGTAAGTAGGAAATAGCAGATATCCCTGTTATCTAGCGGTTTTTGAGACAGAAAAAGAAACCAGCAATCTACCCTCATGCAAACGTTTCAGGTTTCTTTTCCAGTCATTGGGAGGCGGTAGTTTCCCCGGGGGTTGCTGTCTAATATGTCTATTAGTGAATTGTTCTAGGTAGCGGCTGGGAGACAGCAGTGCCCAGGGAGGTACTACGTTTCCCCAAAGTGAAATGCAAAATGAAAAAGCCCGTAATTGTTTTATTTATGGTAGGTTGTGGGTCTTTTTTTGTCTCTAAACATGCGATTTCGGCCGTCTTGCTGTTTCTCTTACCTTGGTCACATTACCATTTTTTTTTTTTCAAAGTTTTTTTACACACCCCCTGGGTTTTCTTCTGTTTTTTTTCTGTTTTTTTCTTTTTTTTTTTCTTTTATCCATGGGGAATTAGAAAGAATCTTCCTCGTAGCCATGGTGTTGTAAGGGAACTAAAATACCGGGGGGCAAGGGGTAGTAACCCCTTCTGCAAATTAGAAAAATTAAAAAAAAAAAAAACTTTTGTTTTTTTTTTTGGAACCCTGCCTCGGGGGGATACGGCCAATTTGTTGAAAAAAAAACCCTGAAGATTTTAGGTGTCTTGTACTTCTATTACTTAGGTCACCCTTAAAATGATGTTCAAGATATTTTTATGACCCCCCTGGGTTTTTTCTTTACAGTGGACCCCCGCCCTAACGGGCGCCTTGCATAGCGGACAAACCGCTAGCGGAGCTTGTTCGCTAAAATTTTGCCCCCATTGGACAAAAACCCCCCTCAGCGGGCCCTTTGTCCGGGGTCCATGTGCGGCCTGAGCCACGCTCACATGTTCCCGGGGGGGCATTGTTTACAGCAGCCTCCCCGGTAAAATCCAAACATCAATCGGAACATTTTGTATTTTACAGTGTTTTTGGTGATTTTTTCTGGAAAAAAAGTGACATGGGCCCAAAAAGCTTCAGTGCCAACCTACACAATAAAGGGTGAAAATTACTATGGAGATGAAGAAAAAGATCATTGATAAGTATGAAAGTGGAGTGCGTGTCTCCGAGCTGGCCAGGTTGTATAATAAACCCCAATCAACCATTGCTACTATTGGTGGTACAGCTGCTGCTGCTGCTGTACCACCGTCAGCTGCTGCTGCTGCTGTAGTACCGTCTGCTGCTGCTGTAGCATCGTCTGCTGCTGCTGTAGCATCGTCTGCTGCTGCTGCTGCTGTAGCATCGTCTGCTGCTGCTGTAACATCGTCAGTTGCTGCTGTAGCATCGTCTGCTGCTGCTGTAGCATCGTCTGTTGCTGCTGTAGCATCGTCTGTTGCTGCTGTACCACCGTCAGCTGCTGCTGCTGCTGTACCACGTTGTTGGTGTGGCTTATTGAGAATACCAAGAAACAATTAACCCCAGAGGGTTAGCTACCCAGGATAACCCAAGAAAGTCAGTGTCATCGAAGACTGTCTAACTTATTTCCATTGGAGTCCTTAATCTTGTCTCCCAGGATGCAACCCACACCAGTTGACTAACACCCAGGTGAACAGGGAAAATGCCTGGAACTAGTGCTCATATTGGTGAATTTAGAGCCAGCAAAGGTTGGTTTGAGAGATTTAAGAATCGTAGTGGCATACACAGTGTGATAAGGCCTGTTCTGGAAGAAAATACCAAACAGGACCTACAGTACTCAGGAGGAAAAGGCACTCCCAGGACACAGTGTCTCATCAGTCATTGCTGCATCTTCAATAAAGGTAAGTGTCATTTATTCTTCATTTAGTAGAGTAGTACATGCACAATATATATTGAGCATGTACTACTCTATTATTGTGCATGTATCCTTCTCTTTGTGTGTAGGAAAATGTATATTTCATGTGGTAAAAATTTTTTTTTCATACTTTTGGGTGTCTTGCACGGATTAATTTGATTTCCATTATTTCTTATGGGGAAAATTCATTCGCATAGCGAACATTTCGCATAACAGCCAGCCCTCTTGCACGGATTAAGGTCGCTATGCGGGGGTCCACTGTATTTTCTTACTTGTTCTTGTTCTTGTTTATTTCCTCTTATCTCCATGGGGAAGTGGAACAGAATTCTTCCTCCGTAAGCCATGCATGTTGTAAGAAGTGACTAAAATGCCAGGAGCAAGAGGCTAGTAGCCCCTTCTCCTGTATACATTACTAAAATTAAAAAGAGAAACTTTTGTTTTTCTTTTTGGGCCACCCTGCCTCGGTGGGAAATGGTCGATTTGTTGAAAGAAAGAAAGGTGAATTGTGCTAGATAAATAAGCCGTAGAGTTGATATTAGTGTCATATTGAAGGATTATCTTGTCCTGTCTCCCAACACAGTTTCTAACATATGCCAGAAACAGACCTCTCTGGAACACTTTTTTGAACGACAGGGGTCCAGTGACTCTCAAGGTGGTCCTAGTGGCATTGAAAAATAAAGGAGGGAAGTAATCCAGGATAAGGACTTGGTACCTGAAGTTTTTATGGAAGGGGATTCCCCTTCCAAACAATTGTAAACTCCTGCATCTTCTCCCCTCCTCATGTCTTCCATACATTACCATGTCTTCAATAAAAGTAAGTGTGATGTTATTATTGTTTTATTCTTCATGTATCATTGTTTTCTGTGTAGGTAGATGTATATTTCATGTAGAAAATATTTTTTTTAATACTTTTGGGTGTCTGAAACGGATTATTTGGATTTCAATTATTTCTTATGGGGAAAATTAATTCAGAATAAGTCATATTTGGGATAAGTCACTCTCTCTGGGACGGATTAATTATGTAATCCGTGGCTCCACTGTATTGGTAAAACTCTTTTACGACACATCGGACAAAATAGTATATACTTTCATGTTCTTCGAAGAGGTGCGCACATCGTTACAGTTCAGAATGCAGAACAAGGTCATAATGTTTCCCATATTACAGTGAACTCCTGGATTTCGTAGTCAACAAATTTCATAATATTCGGAAATACAGTGGTCCCTCGTTTTTCATAATTAATCCGTTCTTGGAGGAGCTACTATAAACGAAATTTACGATTTGCGGATCAATTTTCCCCATAAGAAATAATGTAAATACAATTAATCCGTTCCTGACACCCAGAAGTATTAAAACAAAAAAATTTTTTACATGAAATATACATGTAGTACATAAACAATACAATGGGAAATGATGAATGAAACATTAACAGCATAACACTTACCTTTATTGGTGATTCTTCTTAGTGTATGGGAGACTGGAGGAGGAGAGAGAGTGGATTGTTTATAGTTTGGAAGGGGAATCCCCTTCCATCAACACCTCAGGTACCAATTGCTTCTCTGGGGTTGCTTCTCTTCTCTGTTTCTTAATACCACTAGGACCACCTTGAGAGTCACTCTAGTCCTGTCTCGCAAAGTAACTGTGGAGAGAGCTCTGTTTCTGGTGTCTCTTTAACACTTCCCTAAAATGGCCCAAGACTTTGTCACTGTACATATTTCTCACCTTCTTTACCACAGGCTTGGCACTAGGAGCTTTCTTTGGAGCCATGGTAGCTTATTTAGTAATTGCAAGCACTAAAATGAGTGAAATATTATGAAATATTTCATAGGAGCACTTGAGGGGACCTTCACTCACTGGTAAACAATGCCAGAGTGGCTGGATAGGGAGGCCGCCCCGGCTCACACCGTGCGTACGCGTCCCGGACGAACTACTATTCGCGAGTCAACCTATGAAAGTGAGTCCATGTTTATACGAAAATAACCCCTATGATTGGCGAAATTTACGATTGCCGAGAACTACGAAAAGCGAGGGACCACTGTAGTAACATTTTTTTTGTCAAAATATGGCTCAGTGATCGTCATTTAGCTTGATAATAGTCATTCATCCCGAACGCGTTCGAGCAGCCCGGCACAACCATATACAGTCAGTGTGTCATCGTTTATCAGCCAGTGATCATGATCCCACGCATTCATACGATAGATTTCATAACATTCCATTCGTTTCATTGCTTGCAACTGCTAAATAAGCCACCATGAGCCAAATGAAAGCTCCTAGTGCAAGCCCTTTGGTAAAGAAAGCGATAAACACAATAGAATTCAAGAAAGAACACACCAGCCAGGGTACTTCCCCACACACACCAGCCAGGGCACTTCCCCACACACCAGCCAGGGTGCTTCCCCACACACCAGCCAGGGTGCTTCCCACACACTAGACAGGGTACTTCCCCACACCTTATTTGATCTGAGTGGGACTTGTGCATGATTGAATAGAATTATCAAAGCTTATTGCCTGGGAAGCATTGAAAATTGGGTTGGGCAAATATGATTCTGTTAGTGGGATGGTTTGTGAAGGACCTGCCTAGTATGGGCCAACAGGTCTACTGCAGTATTCCTGCTTTCTTATGTTCTTATGTACACCAGCTGAGGAAATTGCTTCAGAGGAGGAGAAAAAGAGAGGGAAGACGGTGCCTTCTTCAAAGATTAAGAACATTTGTGCAAAGTGGAGTGAGGTGCAAACATTTGTGGAGGAACATCACCCTAACCCTCTCCCCTCCTCCCATCTTCCATACACATCAAGAGTCTTCAATATAGGTAAGTGTGATATTATTGTTTTATACTCGGTTTCTCATTCTTTTCTGTATGTAAATCTATATTTAATCTATAAAAAAATAATTTTTGTTAATGTGACTCACGAAATCGTAATTTTTGTTATTATTTTGGGTGTCTGGAATGGATTAATTGAATTTACATTATTTCTATGGGAAAAATGAATTTGGAAAATTGTCAGATTTGGATTTAGTCACTCTCTCTGGAACAGATTAATTACGATAACTGGGGGTCTACTGTACTTCCATAGATAACATTCCAATCACATTTCACAAGCACACTACTATCCTCTCAATTCTAGCAGTGGTACAGTGGTTTTACCTCATACCATTGTTACAGAGTGATTTTCTGTCTTGCGGTGATGATATTTTGGAGCAATTAGCCCTTCATGATTTCCTATTCTCAAAGTGGATACGTATGTTCTTCTCGCTCGTGGGCGGGGGCGCTTTCCCAGTAATGTCACCCGCTTAACCTTTGACTGCCGTCATCTCCCATCCTCCATTTATATCGCGGGCCATCGCCTAGAGATCCGTAAAGTGGTCCCTACTCCCCAACAGTGTTGAAATTGCTGGTGCTTTGGACACCCCGCTAAATACTGCAGATCTGCAATGGTGTGCCTGGTCTGCGGTGCTGCGGATCATACCGATAGATCTTGCAGTCTTCCCCCCACTGTCTCAATTGCAGTGAACCTCACCCTTCTTTTTCCCACCATTGTTAGGTCTATCTTCATGTTTTAAATACGAGTGCTCCCACCCATTTTGACTCTCGCACTCAGTCTCTTTCTCGCACTGATCTTTCTATCTGCTCCTCATCAATCGCACTTGATAACACTTGGTCTGTTCTCCCGGATTTGCAAGGCAGTGATCACTTTCCTATTCTTCTTACTTCTAATGCGTATTCCCGACTGCCTCATAGTCCCCATTGGCAATTTGGAAGAGCGAATTGGGACTTATACTGCTTTTTGTGAGGACCCTTCTTCATCCTCTTAGTTTTGACTGCAGCATCATGTTCTATTCCTCACACCTCAGGCAGGCATTCTCAAACATGCTCCCCTTTGGTGGTCTCCTGCATGTGCCCATGCAGTGCATTTGAAACGCACTGCGTAGGGCCGTTATCAGTATAATCGGACCTCGGATCGTCTCTTAGATTTTAAGCAGGCAAGGGTAGTTGCTCTATGCATCATATGCGATGCTAAACTCACTTGTTGGCAAGTCTGTGTGCCATTACCTCAACTTCCCCTATGTGTGCAGTTTGGAAAAAGGTACAGAAGTTGTGTGGCAAGTACGCTCAGACCACCTCCTGTTTTGCGGGTTGCTGGTGTTAGTGTTGCGGAACCTCTTGATGTTGCCATGGAAATCGGGAACTATCTTCTTCGTGTCTCCCAAGGGCTTCACCTCTATCCTTCATTTCTCGTGTCTAAGTCTACCAAGGAGCAATTGCCCTTGGATTTCTCTTGTAATGGAATTGAGTCATATAATGTACCTTTCACTCTCCTAGAACTAGAGTCCATGCTTTCCACTTGCCAGTCATCGGCAGCTGGGCCTGATGATATTCATATCAGTATGCTACAGCATCTGCATTCTACATCCCTTATTGTCCTTTTGTGTCTTTTTAATCTTATATGGATGCCAGGGGTTCTCTCTCAACAATGGATATCTGCCACTGTCCTACTGTTTTGCAAACCAGGCACCTCAGGGCTTAATACATCTCACTATCATCTCATTGCTCTGACCAGTGTAGTCTGTAAGGTGATGGAACGATTGATGAATAGATGTTTGATATGATATTTGGAGACTCTCAGTATTCTTTCTCCTCACCAATATGGCTTTCGCAAGGGCCGCTCTACTTTGGACCCCTTGCTCCACTTAGATAGTATGTGTGGAAATGCCTTTGCTAATAAACACTCTGTCTAGAGTAAGCACATTTCTGGCCCTCTTTGATGCCATAAACATGTAAATAGTTCATTACTACTGTACTTGTATAGCTCTCAAAACTTAACAGCCCAGTCCCAGGACCCATTATGTGCCTCTGTTATCTTTTGATTACTACTCATTCCATGGTATGGGGTAACTGCCACCCACACCATGGGTATGGGGTGAATAATAAAGATATTAAACAACTTATCACCACCAGCCTGCCATTTAGGTGTTACCAGAATAATGGAAAGACTTGAATAATATGTTGGAATGTTTAGAATCTGTATTTTATATTTGAATCTTTCATACTATTATGCCATGTTTTATAATGTCTTTCATTTGCATTTTTTCAGGGTTCATTAACAGTTTGGGACATCACATCAGGAGTGCCAGTACGTGTGGTACGTTTGGGAGGACCGCGATGACTCTGTTTTTATTCGTCATATGATGCCAGTTGCTGACACTATTGTGTGTGATTATGGTAACCAGCTCCGAGTGGTCAAACTACCAGTGGCAGAAAAAGTCGACTGAAGAAAAGGATTAAATAATATTTAATATTATTTATCAAAACATTTTCCAGTAGTGGAAAAAAGGGTTTTTTAAAAGCATTTTGAAATGGCTGGAAGTCTGCATTGGTGAAAAATTCTAAAAGAAAAAACAAAAACTGCAGTTGTTTTACCTCAAGTTGACGAACTCTGATGACTGATGCCTCAACTTGTGCATTTTTCCTTCCTTCTTTTTTTTTTTTTTTTTTTTTTTTTTTTTTGAGTTGGCAGATGAAGAATTGTTAGCAATTTTTTAAAATTTTAGTTGACCTTTGTCTCACATTTGTGAGTTTGGAGTTTTCAATTTAATGAGATGTGAATTTTGTCTTAAAAGTGTATGCATATTAAGACAATACTTTCACTTATGAAACCCAAAAAAAAAAAAAAAAGGTTTCCTAGTATTATTAGAGATGTGAGTTTTGTGACTCACGAAATCGTAATGACACATTGCAAACAAACCATACCACGGGCGGGATTTGAACCCGCGTCAGAGAGTCTCAAAACTCCAGACCGTCGCATTAGCCACTGGACCAGCTAGCCACAATAAGATTCGTCCAACTAGGTATATTTCTACACCATAGGAAGGTTTAGCATAGGCACCACTGTGACCACAAATGCAAGTTTTTACAGACGAATCTCGTGAGTCATGTTGATGGCATTGAGGGGACTTGAACTAGAGTTCGTCACGGCCACACTAGCTGGAGATTCGTCTGTAAAAACTTGCATTGTGGTCACAGTGGTGCCTATGCTAACCTTCCTATGGTGTAGAAATATACCTAGTTGGACGAATCTTATTGTGGCTAGCTGGTCCAGTGGCTAACGCGACGGTCTGGAGTTGTGAGATTCTCTGACCGCGGGTTCAAATCCCGCCCGTGGTATGGTTTGTTGCAATCGTGTCATTACGATTTTGTGAGTCATGTTGACGGCATTGAGGGGACTTGAGCTAGAGTTCGTCACGGCCACGCTAGCTGGAGATTCGTCTGTAAAAACTTGCATTTGTGGTCACAGTGGTGCCTATGCTAACCTTTCTTTGGTGTAGAAATATACCTAGTTGGACGAATCTTATTGTGGCTAGCTGGTCCAGTGGCTAACGCGATGGTCTGGAGTTTTGAGACTCTCTGACCGCGGGTTCAATCCCGCCCGTGGTATGGTTTATGTGAGTTTCTTTATGATTAGTTCTGTATTAACATAGCTATGCCATCATTCACTGGTACAGCAAGAAACCTATTTTTATTGGGGTTTTCAACAAAAATTTTGTAGTTCTTTAAATCATAAAGTCATGTCAGTGAATCTGGAAATACTAAAAATTATTTGTATTTTCCCATTAATTATTTAAAAAAATTAATGCAAATTTAACATGTATCACATTTAAATATATCTGAGTCAAATGTGATACAGAAATTATGATTGTGTGGCTATTTATGTTGTTCTACACATGACATCCTTTAGAAGACAATGCAGTATAGCCATGTTACCTTAACCAAAGTTTAGTACCAACTTCATTGCATATTGCTCACTCATTTGCTTTTGTGCAACACATCATGAATTTGAAAGATGCCTTATCATTCTTCCACTGTATAGTTTCATAACAAACAATGCAAATTTGCTGTATAGCAAATAGATAGTAACTGTAGCAGCTTAAGAATTGTTTTTATGTTTGATTTGAATGTGAGAATATAATGTGCCCTTTGTATAGGATCAGGGGGTGTTCTTGGTGAAGCAGACACTGTTATTTTTGGAAGTTCAGTGTGTGTGATGTTGCTTGGCTTGTATACTTGATGAGCCTCTATTGGAGCTTTCTCATGACTATGTCAAGAAAGTAACCTCACTTTCTCATGACCTGGTTGACAAAGTAACCTCACTTTCTCATGACCTAGTTGACAAAGTAACCTCATTTCTCATGACCTAGTTGACAAAGTAACCTCACTTTCTCATGACATAGTTGACAAAGTAACCTCACTTTCTCATGACATAGTTGACAAAGTAACCTCACTTTCTCATGACATAGTTGACAAAGTAACCTCACTTTCTCATGACATAGTTGACAAAGTAACCTCACTTTCTCATGACATAGTTGACAAAGTAACCTCACTTTCTCATGACATAGTTTGACAAAGTAACCTCACTTTCTCATGACATAGTTGACAAAGTAACCTCACTTTCTCATGACATAGTTGACAAAGTAACCTCACTTTCTCATAGACCTAGTTGACAAAGTAACCTCACTTTCTCATGACATAGTTGACAAAGTAACCTCACTTTCTCATGACATAGTTGACAAAGTAACCTCACTTTCTCATGACATAGTTGACAAAGTAACCTCACTTTCTCATGACATAGTTGACAAAGTAACCTCACTTCTTGTACTGAAGAAAAACACTTTTTGTACTGTAATATTAAGACTACAGTATAAGGATTTGTTTATGTCTACCTACTTGCTGAAGTGGGAAGTATTTCAATATCAATGCAATTTTCAAAATGTTGATACCCAATGGCTGTGAAAGTTTTTTCTGTACAAGTTGCCAATATATTTTGTAAGCCAAATTGTCAATGTAATAGAACACAACCTGCATCTCATCTTGTTCAAATCAAATGTTCTCTTTTCCTATATTTCAAAGTATGTGAGAGAAAAGGTAACTATAAAATAGTTTTTGTATGTGAATGTCATTTGCCCCATTTCTTAAATGGGGTTGTATATGGTGATAAGAAAAACTTGCTGAGACGAGTGATGTACAGTCATATTTTTTACTAAGATACCTCCTGTAATTACTTAAGGTGATAGTGAGGTGGGTATCTTTAGTATAGCAAATGTACAATACATTTTTATTTAGTAGTAGGAGTGCATTTTAAGTCTCAAATTTACTAGAGATTAATACTTGGTAATGATTATGCTTTTCTTTAATTCTGATCTCTTAGAAGAAAATCTTATATTGTATAAATTTAATCATTTGGATTTCATTGTCTTCATCAGTTTTTGTACTTACGTCATAAACCTGATTGAAGTTTTACAGTATCAGGTAAAAGTCTTCTTGTAAGTTTAGAGTTAACAGTCAGTCTTTTATTGCTGTTTGGTGATGCATAAAACTCATAGCAAATTAACTTAGAATATTTTGAACATTATGTATAGCTTTTATTTAGAACACAATAAAGAAGTGTGTTTACAAAGTAACTTATACAGATTATTTTTGAAGTTATGTTTTTCTTTTACTTTATTAAGAGCACAAAAATAAAGTGTTATATTGTCAAAAAACTTAAATAGAAATACAGTGTTATTTTCTAAATTGTGAATGGCAAAATATATACAATAAAACCCCTCCCTTCAAGGGGTGAAGGGGTTCTTGATCCATGGACAAGAGCCTCTTATCTATCTCCTTGAAACCTCTTTAAGGGGGGGGCTCCTTGTTGCTGTAAAGAGGCTATTGGTCTGAGGAATTGGACCTTTTGGTCTTCTTCCTCAGACCAAACCTAATTACCCCCTAATCCCCCCTTCCCTATCCCATCCTCCCCATTCCTTTTCCTCTTCCTCTTCCTCTCTCTACCCCTTCCTGTTTTCAACCTTTGGGGTTCTTTTCCCAGGCACTCTAGTTCCTAGATAGGGGGAAGGGTACCGTGGTCCATCCCATTCCATTGAGGTCCTTGGTGGTGGTGTAGTTTGCCATAAAATTGGGATCACCTGGGAATGTCCCAGTCCCTCTCCAGTCTCCCAGATTGTGTCTTTGGGTGATGGGTGTATCTCTGGAGGCTGCCTTTCAGATTCCAGGGAGTGGTGGCCGAACGAGGTATCCTTTGTAGCTGGTATCCAGCCGCCCTCTCTTTTGTCCTCCAAGGTGGTTTGGTAGATGTAAGATTGCTATCTTGGATTGCTGGTTTACTGGCATGAAGGGTAGGGTATGGCACAGGTTTCATGATGCATCTGCACTACTTGCAGTGCTAAGTTCTCTTGGGTATGGAGAGGGATTTACAGCCCTTTCATTCCTCCTAGAAACTACAGTGGACCCCCGAATTTCATGATTAATCTGTTCCAGAGAGTCTGCCTAATGGTGAATTCACGATTGGCGAATCCATTTTCCCATAAGAAATAATGTAAATCCAATTAATCCGTTTCAGACACCCAAAAGTATTAACGTAAAATAATTTTTTTAAAGATTAAATATAGATTTACATACAGAAAACAATGACAAATATAAAGCATTAATGAAATGGATAAATGAACATTTAACATCACACTTACATTTATTGACTCTTGTTGGTGTATGGAAGACAGGTAGGAGGGAGAGGGAGGCAAGTTTATTTTTTTATTTTTTTTTATTATTTATTTGAACCCCTTCAAGGGGGACTCCTTGGCGTGGTGAAGAGGCTCTTGGTCTGAGGAATTAGACCTGTTGGTCTCCTTCCTCAGACCGAACCTAATTACCCCCCAACCCCCCGTTCCCTATCCCATCCTCCCCTTTTTCCTTTCCTCCTCCTCCTCCCCACCCGTCCCTTTTGCCCTTCCTCTTTTGGCCTTTGGGATTTTTCCCACATAGGTAGGGGAAGGGTACCGGGGTCCATCTCATTCCGTTGAGGTTCTTGGCAGTGGCGTAGTTTGCCATGGGATCTGGATCACCTGAGGATGTCCCGATCCCTCTCTGGTATCCAGGAGGGTGCTTTGGGTGTCTTTCGGGCGATGGGTGTATCTCTGGAAGCCACCTTTCGGATTCCAGGGGTGGTGGCCGAAGGAGGTATGCTTTGGGCGGATATCCGGCCGCCCTCTCTTTTGTCCACCGAGGTAGCTCGGCAGATGTGAGGTTGCTATCCCAGATTGCTGGTTTACTGGCATGAAGGGTAGGGTATGGCACGGGTTCCATTTCTGCATCTGCGCTACTTGCGGTGCTGAGGTCCTCTTGGGTGCGGAGGGAGATTTCCGGCCCTTTCATTCCTCCTAGGAACTATTCCTCCTCGGTCCCCCTTTTTTTATTTTTTTCATTTTTATTTCTTTTCTTCTTTCTTTTTTTTTCTTAAAAACAAAAAGAAAGAAGTAACCTAACCATGGAGCCCCCAATCCATGACCCTGCTACCCCCGGGCCCCTTATTGTTACCGCACCCTGTTCTGACCTTGCCTCATCTTTTGGCCACTCTTTCGACACTCCTAAGGCCCCCGTACCCCTTGCTGGTGCTGTTTTCTCACTCACTTCAGGTACGGGGCTTCCACTGACTCCTTTTCGATTTGTCTGACCTCCGCTCTCCTTTGACTATGCTTCGGCTTCTCCCTCTACAGTGCGGCGATTTTCGAATCGCCAGTCTGTCCCACGTCGAACCGACTCTGGTCCCACATCTAAATGTCAACGACAATCTCCTGATGATGTTACTTCATTACCTTCCCATTCTACTCGGAAAAGACGACACGTCATGCACTCCCTGTCCACACTCAGTTTCGGACCACACAATGGACAAATTCTTTACATTAAGACCGACTTCTTTTACTGCCTATCTTTCCAACCATACTATTGGCAAAGCGCTCCTACGCCACGTTCGTAGAGATATTTCCTTTCGTGCTCTTAAGAGTGGTACGTGCATCAACACAGTCCAGAATTCTACCCAAGCTCATGATCTTTCTCTTCTTTCACATATCGATACTTTTTCCTTCACTATCGAAAAACATCATTCCCTCAATTCTTGCAGTGGTACTGTTATTCTGCCCCATACCATAGTCCAACAGAATTTCCAGACATGTGGCACTGACATTCTCGAACAGCTGGAACTCCAAGATCTCCCAATTCTCAAGGTAGACACTTTACGTTCTTCCTGCCCGCGGGCGAAGACGATACCCTTGCAATGTGGCTCGTTTAACTTTTGACAGCCGTGAACTCCCATCCTCTCTTTATGTAGCAGGACATCAGTTACAAGTTCGGAGGGTGATCCCTACACCGCAACAAGCATAAAGATATTGTTTTTTGTTGGGTCCCTGGTCATGTTGACATACAGGGCAATGAACAGGCAGACACTGCTGTGCGGTCAGCAGTACATGACCTACCAGTTTCATATAGAGGTGTTCCATTTACGGACTATTTTGCTGCAATAGCTACCCACCCTCCACCCCCGTTGGCAACAACGTTGGTCTACTCTCCTCGGTAACAAACTTCAATCTATTAAACCGAGTATAGGTTACCGGCCATCTTGTCACCAGTGTCGAGGTTGGGAGACTACTCTCTCCCGTCTTCGCATTGGCCATACTCGTCTTACTCATGGTTATCTCATGGAGAGGCGCCTGCTCCTCTCTGTGAGAATTGTCAGGTTCTATTATCGGTTAGCCACATTCTATTACACTGCCCCCTCTTCAAGGGGGGCTCCTTGGCTTGGTGAAGAGGCTCTTGGTCTGAGGAATTAGACCTGCCAGTCTCCTTCCTCAGACCGAACCTAAATTTTCCCCCCTTCCCTCTCTCATCCTCCCCTTTTTCCTTTCCTCCTCCTCCTCCCCAACCCTCCCTTTTGCCCTTCCTTTTTGGCCTTTGGGATTTTTTCCCACAGGCACGCTAGTTCCTAGGTAGGGGAAAGGGTACCGGGGTCCATCCCATTCCATTGAGGTTCTTGGCGGTGGCGTAGTTTGCAGTGGAATCTGGATTGCCTGGGGCTGTCCCGATCCCTCTCTGGTATCCCGGAGGGTGGCTTTGGGTGTCTTTCGGGCGACGGGTGTATCTCTGGAAGCCACCTTTCAGATTCCGGGGTGGTGGCCGAAGGAGGTATGCTTTGTGGCAGATATCCGGCCACCCCTCTTTTGTCCACCGAGGTAGCTCGGAAGATGTGAGGTTGCTATCCCGGATTGCTGGTTTACTGGCATGAAGGGTTAGGGTATGGCACGGGTTCCATTGCTGCATCTGTGCTACTTGCAGTGCTGAGGTCCCGTTCTGACCCCACCTCATCTTTGGATCACTCTTCAGACACTCCTCATGTCTCTGTACCTCTTGCCGGTGCTGTTTCCTCACCCACTTCAGGTACTGAGGTCTCGACTGACTCCTTTGATTTATCTGACCTCCGCTCTCCTTTGACTATGCTTCCGGCCTCTCCCTCTACGGTGCGGCAATTTTCGAATCGCCGGCCCTTTCCACGTCGGACCAACTCTGGTCCCACGCCTAAACGCCAACGACAATTACTTGCTGATGATACTTCTCCACCTTCTCGTTCTTTTCAGAAAAGATCGACACATCCGGCACTCCCTTTCCATGCTCAGTTTCAGAATGCACAATGGACTAAATTCTTCACTTTATGACCGACTTCCTCTATTGCCTATCTTTCCGACCATAGTATTGGCAACGCACTCCTACGCCATGTTGGTAAAGATATTTCTTTTCATGCTCTTAAGAGCGGTACGCGCATCATCACTGTACAGAATGCTACCCAAGCTCATGATCTTTCTCTTCTTTCCCATATCGATACTGTTCCTGTCACTATTGAAAAACATCATTCCCTCAATTCTTGTAGTGGTACCGTCATTCTGCCCTATACCATAGTTCAACAAAATTTCCAGACGTGGCAATGACATTCTTGAACAGCTGGAACTCCAAGATCTCCCAATCCTCAAGGTAGACACTTATGTTCTTCCTGCCTGCAGGCAGAGACGATACCCTAGCAATGTGGCTTGTTTAACTTTTGACAGTCGTGAACTCCCATCCTCAGTTTATGTAGCAGGACATAGGTTACAAGTTCGAAAGGTGATCCCTACACCACAACAGTGTAGAAATTGCTGGCGATTTGGCCATGCAGCGAAATATTGCAGATCTATAGCCGAATGCCCAGTCTGTGGTGCCGATGACCATTCTAATACGTCTTGCAATCGACCTCCCTCTTGCCTTAATTGTCATGAGGCTCACCCTTCGTACTCTCGCCATTGCCAAGTCTACTTAAATGAGTGGGAAATCCGTTACCTCAAAGAGGCAGAAGGTCTCCCTTATGCCATGGCAGTTTCTCATCTCCGCCTCCAAGGGAGACTACCTCGTGTTTCTTATTCTCATGTTTCAAAATGTCCCCCACTTCTGGGGTCCCATCTTCTGCAGCCTTCTCTGTGGTTACCTCTCCCATAGTCACTCCTGTATCTAATTCTTTTGCTGTCCTGGGCTCAAACGTCCCTACTTCAATGCCTCAGTCTGTTCTCGCTTCTTCGTGTTCTCCCTCACAAGCCTCGGTATCAACGAGATCTCCTACGACACCTCCTCCCAATCGTCCCTCTACTTCTCAGAAGTCAAGAAAAGGTCCTTTCACCCCTCCTTCCCTCTCCTCATTTTACCTTCCCTGTCTCTGTACCTGGCTCTTCCCCTCTCACTGGCTCTGTTACAAGTGTAGAGGTTCACCCTCTTCCTCGTACTGTACCTTCCTTCCCCTGTTCCCTTCCAAGTTTCTTCCTCTTCTGCCACCTCCCAGGTTTCTGCCTCATTCCACGCTTCTCCAGTTCCCTCCACCCTTTCGCCCCCCCTCCCTACCTTGGTATAGTCCTATTACAGTTCCAATCTTTACTCATCCTCCCCCCTGCCATCTCCAATATTGTCTCCCATTACGACGTCTCTGAACTCCGAAACACTTGAAGCAATCTCTGAATATATTGCAGAGACCAAACCATCAATGGACACTGATCCACCCTCTGTTCCTTCTCTCTCCTCTGCTCCATCTGCGCAACTCCTTTCTTTGCAGCGCACCGTTTCCTTCCCTGCTGGAACGTTTTTCCACTGCCTCCACATGTGGACTTTTCTAACCCCTCTAGTCCGTAGGAACCCTTACCTGCGGATTTCAGGTATCTTTATCGTTGCCAATCATGGCCTATTTACAGTGGAATATATTGCGCCTCAGGGGTAATCAGGGTGAGCTCAGATGTTACTCTCCCACTTTTCCCCTGTTGGTGTTTGCTTACAGGAACCAAAATTACACTCTGCTGTTATCTATCCCATCACAGGCTATAATTTATTGTATTCTTCAGATCCTTTTCCTGATGGGACCTTTAATGAAAGTACCCTTCTTCTACGCATTGATATTCTGTACCATCAGCTATTTGTTCGTACTTCGCTGCATTTACACAGCAGCCGTATCCACTTGCATAGGTGGTATATGCTCTGTTTCTTTATATCTCTCTCCTTCTCGGGCATTATCTATTCCGGGGTATTGCCTTGTTTCCTCATTACCACCACCGCTTCCGTTACTTGGCGATTTTAATGCCCATCATTTCCTCTGGGAGGTCTCACTGTGATTCCCATGGCATTCAGTTAGAGGCTTTTCTTGCTACCCACCCCCTCCATGTTTTAAATGCAGGTACTCACACCCATTTTGATCCTCGGACTCACACTCTCTCTTGCATCAATCTCTCAGTCTGCTCTTCCTCCACGGCATTAGACTTCACCTGGTCTGTTCTCCCGGATTTACATGACAACGATCATTTCCCAATCATTCTTACTTCCCCTTCATATTCACCACCTCTTCGTAACCCACGCTTTTAATTTGATCAGGCAAATTGGAACCTTTACTCACAACTAACTGTTTTTAGTGAGGTTCCTTCGTCCTCCATTGATGAGCTTTTACACCTCTTCTCGTCCTCCGTTTTAACCGCAGCTTCTCATTCTATACCCCAAACTTCAGGCAGGCATTATCAGAAATGGGTGCCTTGGTGATCTCCTGCTTGTGATCGTGCAGTACGTTTGAAACGCACTGCGTGGGGCAGGTCCCGGTAAAATTAAAACCAAACGGAGAGACTTTTTGATTTTAATTAGAAGCATGCGATCCCTCGCCATGTCATCCTTGATGCTAAATGCACTTGCTGGCGAGATTATGTCTCCACCATCACCTCTGCTTCCTCTTGAGTGCAGTCTGGAAAAAAGTACGAAAACCCGAGTGGTAAATGTTCTCCTTACCTGGCTCCCGTTCTGCGGGGTTGCCGGTGTTGATATAGCAAACCCCCTGGATGTTAATTTAATATGTTTATTATGCACCCCATACCCATCCTGTGGGCGGTAGTCAAAAGGTTACAGAGGTACATAATTGGTCAGGGGGCTGGACTCCAAAGTTTTGATAGCTGAGCAAGTCACAGAGGTAATGAACTCGCAATTTACAAAGGTAATGAACTCACAATTTACAAAGGTAATGAACTCGCAATTTACAAAGGTAATGAACTCACAATTTACAAAGGTAATGACTCCAGGTAGGTCGGCCCCAAACATACAATTAAAAAAAGGGAAATTTACAGATTACAAAATACGTAATGGGTCCAGGAGGGGCCCCCAAAGTTTTGATAGCTGAACTGGGGAAAAAGGGTAATGAATTCGAAAAATTAGTATGAGAAATTCACATTTCCACACCCGGTCCCACGTAATGAGTTTTTGGGTGCAAATTTTGATTGTTAGTCACACAACACCCACACACACACTTTAGTTTAATATCTTCATTATGCACCCAACCCCCTGTGGGCGGTGTAAAAAGATTAAAAAGGGTACATATGGGTCCAGTGACGGGCCCCCCAAAGTTATGATAGCTGACTAGTTAAAAAGGTAATGAACTCCGGGTAGCGGGTCACAATCATGGCAAGTTACAGAGGAAATGAATAGCTTCAAATATACACATTTACAGTCGTGAAAAAATTTACAAAGTAATAAACCCACTGATACGTCCACACTGTCACAATTGAAAATTTTATAATACAAATTTAAGTGGATCATACACCCACAGTACGCGCACATACACACACAAGGGCGCACCAGGCTTTGGCACACGGCTACAAATATATGCATACCCAAAAACACACACCCACACACCACACACCAACACGCACACACAACCCTCCACACACCCCACACCCTCACAACACCCACACCACACCCTCCACACACCCACCCCACACCCACACACCCCCCACACACACCCACACACACCCACACACGCACCCCCCCAAAACCACACACACACACCCTCACACACACCCTCAACACCCCTCACACACACCAACCCACACACACACCCTCACACACACCCTCACCACACCCACACACACACACCCCCACACACACACACACACCACACACACACACACACACACACCCACACACACACACAACCACACCCCCACCCCACATGTGGTAATGCTTTATTTCCCAGCTAGCAAAGTCAGGGTATTTCTCAGAATGGTCTGCAATATCCCATGTGGATAAAATACTTTGCCTTTCTTGAACATTTCTGAGTGAGTTGTTTCTAATTCATTAATCTGATCACACTCCAGTACAAAATGATGCAAGGTGTGACAATAGTCCATCTGGCAAAGTTTACAATTTCGTTTGGTCTACATCTGGTGGTGGTGATTTAACCTCCAAAGATACTTGTAACCAGCCAGACCCGGGGCAGTAGTGACATCCAAGAGTCTGCTTATTTTGTTGGATGCACCATAGACATGTGGCTCCTCCTGCATGATGGAATGATGATAGATGGACTGACTTGTTTCAATCTCCCTAAGTCTTAAGTCAATAAAGTTCATTTGAAGTTCTTTTCGTATTTATTGTTCTCAAACTGCTAACTGACAACCCAAGTTTTGTAATCTACCCCCTCTTTGAAAGCATACAGCTTAGCCAATTTATCAGTTCTATCATGCATCTGAAGACCAATGTGAGATGGAATCCACAGCATGTGCACTCTGACTCCACTGTCCACAATCTTACCATACCTATGTCTGGCTTCTGACACAAGCATGCCACAATTTATATTTAAAATGATTGAGAGCATTTGTGGATGACAGAGAATCAGTTACAATTAAAGTGTCAACCTTAGATACATGGACACATTTGAGTGCAAGGAGTATGGCAAACAGTTCTGTTTGAAGGGTAGAGGCCCAGTTATTGATGCGTGCTCCAATTTTTTTTATGAGAGCCATCACTCTGTGTGACAACAGCAGCACTACCAGCTGCACCAGTGGACGGTGAACAGAACCATCGACGTAAATAATTTGTGAAAGAGTGTTCTGTGTGACTAAGTTATCAATACAGCTTAAGGCATCATGTTTAGCTTCAGACGAAGCTTTGGTTGGATTTAAGAAAGTTTTTGGGGGAAATGGAGGAATGGTAGTTTGAAATGGGGTAATACCCCATGGAGCAGGAAATGTCTCTTTTGTCTAACTTGATATAGATCATGTAGCTGGTTCATGCGGAGGTCGGTTCCAGTTTTTTCGATCCATCTGGAAGGATGTTCACCAGTGCTGAGGAAAGTTTGGAGGGCTTCTGTGCAGGGGTTTGAATGGGTAGCCTAAGCATATTGACCCCAATAAGGATATTTCTTTCAGTAACACGATCTCTAATGCTTGGATTATTAAGTTCTTTCCGCTATTAAAAATTTTGGCAGTACGAGGGCATCCTAAAATGATCCTCATTGCTTCGTTTTGCATTTTTTTCCAGCCCTCCAAGCTTCCGTCAGACACGAGTGCAAGTAGTGGCGCCGAAATAATCAACCAATGATCTAAAAAAAGCAAGATACATCATTTTCACAATTTTAACAAATTTGCACCATACCTGGGATGAAAACCTGCCACAACTCTAAGTCTCTCAGCCTTTCTTTGTATTGGCGACAAAGTCTTTTTACAACAGGTCCAAGTAGTGGAACCTCAAAGCCTAGATACCTGTATCTGCTTACATATTCTAGAAGAGACCCATCATGCAACGGATCTGACGAACGTGCCTCTCTGCCGAGGAGGACGCCTGTTGAGTATCTTTGTTTTATCCCCTGAGATTATTAACCCCAGGTCCTGACACGAGGCTAGTACATGATTAAGAATGTTTTGGGTGTTGGGGATTCCGTGGTGTGAATCATGTCATCAGCAAAAAATAACCGTATAAGATGGGCTGGCTAGGCATGGCATTAAGTAAGGCATTAATCAAAATGTTGAAAAGGGGGGGACTAAGCACACCTCCCTGTGGGGTTCCTAATTCAAAATCTTTTGTTACACTTCTATGTCCCTGGAACAACACAGACGACTTTCTGTTGGACAGGTAACCTTTAATCCAGCGGAAAAAGCCATCCTCCAACATCCATTCTGGGAGTTCGCTAATGATTACACGTCGGTTGGCTACATCAAAAGCGGATTTAAGGTCAAGGAACGAGTGTATGAGCGTCAGTGTGCAGAGTTGAGAAAGGTGGTAATGCAATGATGCACACTCCTTCCATGCATGAAGCCATGCAACCGGGTGACAAGAATTCCTTAATTCTGTGCATAAGACGATTAAGAATCATCCCTTTTCCCAAAGTTTTACATAAGCGCTAGTAAGGGACACTGGATGTTGCCAGTGAAATTGGGAATCATCTGGTCCGTATTTCTCAGGGGCTTCACTATGCCCCCGTTTCTTTCCTCAAAGTCTGCCAGAGAGTTAGCACCCTTGGATTTTTTCTTCTCTCAGAGAAGAACAGTATAATGTGCCTTTTACACTTCAGGAACTGGAGGCAACACACTCAGCTTGCCGATCATCGGCAGCTGGGCCCGATAGCATTTGTATTCGTATGCTACAACATTTACATCAGTCAGCCCTTGCAGTCCTATTACTCCTTTTCAATCTTATTTGGTCACAGGGAGTTCTTCCACAGCTGTGGAAATCTGCCATTGTTCTCCCTTTCCGCAAACCGGGTACTACGGGACATGAAGCCTCCCACTATCGTCCCTTTGCTCTTACCAGGGCAGTTTTCAGAGTGATGGAGCCCCTGGTAAATAGATGTTTAGTGTGGTATTTAGAGACACACAAGTCTCTCCACTCGTCAATATGGCTTTCATAAGGGCTGTTCTACCATAGACCCCTTACTACGCTTGGATACGTATGTTCGTAATGCCTTTGCGAATAACCACTCAGTTATTGCCATATTTTTTGACCTTGAGAAGGCATATGACACAACTTGGAGGTATAATATTTTGGCCCAAGCCCACTCCTTAGGCCTTCGAGGCAATCTACCCTCCTTCCTTAAGAACTTTTTTTTAACTGACAGACATTTCCATGTTTGGGTTAATGATGTGCTCACCCCAGACTTTATCCAAGCTGAAGGTGTCCCCCAGGGATGTGTTCTGAGCACAACACTTTTTCTCCTTGCTATAAATGATTTGGCCTCTGTTACGCAGAAATGTGGGATAGCTGGGGGGCTAGAGCCTTGTCTAAGGGCAAAGGTAAAAGTTACACACATCTCAAGCATAAACAGGCCACCCAGGGCTATCCCAGTCAAAACAGAAAGCGCTAAATCAGTATGTCTACTTCAATGGGTTGGTTAAGAGAGAGTTAGGCAAAAATCCCAATTAGGAAAATATATCTGTTTATTCAACATAACACTATATACACACTCTAGAAACACCTTAATCCTAAATGCCCAAATGAAGGTACACAAGAAACAGCTGGCTGGAGGTCCAGCCACCATAACCACTAGGCCTAGTCAGTGCCAGGCCGTCACTACTCCACTACAAACCCCATTTCTTATTTCCTCACTCATCCCACAGCACCCTGACCATATCAGAGCCCAGGTGGGCATACAGGTAAACATAGAAGAGCCTATGGCTTGGGGTTTGCTAAACAAAAGGAGTATACAACTACAAACTTAGCTTAAATACACAGCATCTCCGATGCCAGCCTCCACACCATGCTAACTCCACGTGACTGCCCCAAGCCACGCTTACTCCACGTACCCAAACACCCTTGGAAAATAAATCCCTAGCAGGATTTCTTTATAATTACAGTTAGAGTACAGTGCCCCCAAAAGCACATTATAAAATTATAAAATTATTCTTTACAATTATAACATTCATACTATTATGGCACACTTCTCCACTGTATGTACATTATGATGTCATGCAGAACCCTGCATAACACCCCCACCCCCAGACTATAGGTCTCAATCTGCTAGCGGGGTCCCTACAGACACGGCTAGGCAAAAGGAAAAAGAAAGACAAACCCCACATTAAGGTCTGAGGCAACAGGCAAAATGATAACTGGGGAATGACCACCATACAATCAGTCTTTTGGTACTACAAATATGCAATGTTAACAAACTGAGGTACTAGACTGCAGACATGTGAAACTCGCGGAACATAAAAGTGATCAAGTTCTATGCCAAACGAGCCCACACTCTTAGACAATTGTGTTAGGAAAACGCACCATCACAACACAGCGCTGGCCAGGCACTGGCGCTGATACATTTTACCTAAAGTACATCAAGCAAACTTTAAATGAACAAATTAAAATTTTTACAAAATTGGGGTGC